>JARJDR010005003.1:0-29239 GCA_030264135.1 Myllaena sp. GC000078 | reverse complement strand
GATGGCGCAATTATACCTAGTCAAAGTCAAGATTAATCGCGGTTCAACCGTTCAAGAAAATTAACTTGTGCTAATGCTCCGGACCACACCACCATTTCGGTGACCAGTTTCAACGTAGGATATAGATATTACTCCCAGTCTCTTTTTTTGTATTCCCGCGAATAAAAAGGATGAAAACGATGACTGGACTAAGCAATGCTCATAAAAAAATCACTGCGGATAAACAAAACGTTCCAAACTGCCTATGAAAAATCGTTAAACCAATTAGTAGCAGCAGAATCGCGTAGCAGCACAAGTCAAAAACTTTTGGGTATCTCTATGTATGATTCTTACTAACATGATTTGGCTAGATGGACTTCATATACATATTCTGGTAGTTGCTTATTGAATATTGTTACATTACTTTTGATGTTATATACTCTACAAATCTTATCTACTTCACAACCTACTGCAACATAATCACCTGGAAAAAAATGAGTTATTTTTCTGGTCCCGAAAATGTGGAAGATTTTGTACATACCAATTACTGCCATACATCTGATAAATGCAGTAGGATCTTCTTCAAATGGTTCAAATGTAAATTGTTCAAACTCCAGTTGGAAGTCTGGTGATTGACGCCAAGTGGAATGCGCCTCATAAATTTCATGCCACTTGGGAGCATCAGATTTCATGCACTTTCCGAAGTACTGGCATATTTCGTCTTTCGGGATTTCCTTTAGACACGGCACTTTAAATATATCCTGAGATATCAAATTGGCGGTGTAATATTTAACAGAACTTATCAACAATTGCTATATACCTTACCCAATCATCGATGATTGCCATCCAATCCGGATGCACCTTTCTAGCAATTATTAACGTATCGCAGTCGCAATGTTGCAGAATTTCTGCAATTAACTCGACAGAAAATTGCATTGCATTTGCACTGCCTACATTCATTTTTGCACTTAACAGAATAACCCACCGCAATTATTTTAAGGTTCAAGTCGCAATGACTTTGTTTATAATAATGTAAGGTTAAATATGTATTGCCGCAACGAGTGGGTCACATACATTGAGATCTATAATAATATTATAGACCTCAATGGTCACATATTACTCGCGCATTTTTGTCGGAACCTTTGATGTTTGAGTAACCGATATGCCTGACCTTGAGCACCCTTGAACCATTTTGGTTTGGGCCTGCGCAATTTTTAGATATATCCTATCTAATAATTGTTTAATACTATTAATTCGAGTGTATTTTAGAAGATAACTTTGTGAAATGGAATTTATAGAAATTATATAACTAAATAGTTGCACAATTCAAGAACTTTAGTTCTATGTGATTGAAATATTATGATTCATCTTTTGCATTGCCACTAAAATGTATCTAATAACTAAAATAGATCATCTTTGTGGATTTCTAATTTATTGTTATAAATTAGAGTTCAATATAAGGAAAAATGACGAAGTTCGATCCCAACGAAGTTAAGTTCGGTAACCAATCCCGATAGAGAACTCGGAGAATGACAGCTCAATTCTCTATCGGGATTGGTGGACGTAAGACGTAGCGTGTGCAATGGCCATTACATCTAAAGTTCACCTAACCTATATCTTCAATGTTGTTGTGTCGTGCGTGCCTCCATAAAACGTCTCGGTCAGCTGCGATTTGTTTGGAATTGGAACATTAGTTGCACACGTTGCACATGGTTGCACATGAGTCTGCATTGGTCTCTGCATTAGTCACCGTAATGAGGCATCGCAATTGCATTCATTTGTCGTTCTAAATGCACAATGCTTGAGTGATTTGAGTGTGCAAATGAGCAATAATGTGCGATCATGACGTGAATACGAATGCGGTAAGTTGAAACACGCAGATCCAATTTGGTTTGTTTTGCAATAGTTTTTGCACTTAGGCTGAGGGGTTTACGAATCTCACATGCGACAACGATTTGGACGAGGAGAACTTGCTCACCAACCACCCACGCACGCGACGAGTGCTCCTCAAGGACAGCATCGAACCGGGCTCCCTCAATGTACTATCCACCAAATATGAGGTACGTTTGCAACCAGCCTATACAACATTTCGCAGAGATATATTTGCAAAGCAATTTATTTCAGAGCCTCGATTATGATACGATCGAAAACTATTTGCTGCTGGACGAGGAGCGCAAGAAGGGCTACAAGTTCATCATACGTAAATTGTTTGCAAAATGGATCATCTTCCTGCTGATTGGTATGATCACTGCACTCATTGCATGTGCAATCGATGTATCGATAGATTCACTAAGTGCATTAAAGTATGGCCGGCTCCAGGAATGTACGTATGAGCGCGGAAATGGGGTAGAAATTGGGTTGGAAATTGTCAAGTGTGTTTTTTTTTTCACAGTGGTTGACAAGTATGTGCTCAAAGGCAAACTGTACATACCCTACTTCTACTGGATACTATTCAACATCATTCCGGTGTTCATCGGGGCGCTGCTCGTCGCGTACGTGGAGCCGGTCGCCGGAGGCAGCGGCATCCCGCAGGTGAAATGCTACCTGAACGGCGTGAAGGTGCCGCGCGTGGTGCGCATTCGCACGCTGCTCGTCAAAGCCGTCGGCGTGGTGTGTTCGGTGGTGGGCGGGCTCGCCGGCGGCAAGGAGGGCCCGATGATCCACGTCGGGGCCGCCGTCGCCGCCGGCATTTCGCAGGGCAAGAGCACGACGTTCAACACGGACCTGCACATCTTGCGCTACTTCCGCGAGGATCAGGAGAAGCGCGACTTTGTGTCGGGCGGCGCCGCGGCGGGCGTGTCGGCCGCCTTTGGCGCGCCCGTCGGCGGCGTGCTCTTCAGCCTCGAGGAGGGCGCCTCCTTCTGGAATCAGGCGCTCACATGGCGCATCTTCTTCGCGTCCGTCGTCAGCACGTTCACGCTCAATCTCTGCCTGTCGATGTACTACGGCGAGCCGGGCAACCTCCTCTATCCGGGCCTCCTCAATCTCGGCCACTTCGATGAGTTCACCTACTCGCTGTACGAGCTGCCCGTGTTTGCGCTGATCGGCGCCGGCGGCGGGCTGCTCGGCGCGCTCTGGAACAGCATCAACTACAAGCTGAGCGTGTTCCGCATTCGCTACATCAACAATCGGGCGTGGCTGCGCGTGGCGGAGGCGTGCCTCGTCGCCACGATGACCGCCACCGTCGGCTTCCTCATGCTGTTCGCGCTCAACGACTGCAAGCCGCTCGGCGCCGATCCGACGCGCTTCCCCACGCAGCTGTACTGCGCGGACGGCCAGTACAACGTGCTGGCGAGCATCTGGTTTCAGACGCCCGAGGCGAGCGTGCGCTCGCTGTTCCACGATCCGCCCAACACGCACAACGTCACCTCGCTGGCGCTGTTCGTCGTCGTGTACTTCTTCGTCTCGTGCTGGACATTCGGTCTGGCGACGTCGAACGGCCTCTTCATCCCGTCGCTGCTCACCGGCGCCGCCTGGGGTCGGCTGGTCTCCAATGCGCTGGCGTACATCTACCCGACGACGCTCGCGCATCCCGGCAAGTACGCGCTCATCGGCGCCGCCGCACAGCTGGGCGGCGTGGTGCGCATGACGATCAGCCTCACCGTCATCATCATGGAGACGACGCAGAACATCGCGTTCGGCCTGCCGCTCATCGTCACGCTGATCGCCGCCAAGTGGACGGGCGACTTCTTCAACGACGGCATCTACGACATCCACATCCAGCTGGGCGCGGTGCCGATGCTCTCGTGGGAGCCGCCACCGCTCACGCACAACATCTACGCCAGCGAGGTGATGTCGCATCCGGTGGCGACGGTGCGCACGGTGGAGAACGTCGGCCGCATCGTCGCCCTGCTCAAGGCGCGCTCGTACAACGGCTTTCCGGTGGTGGACCCGCCCGCGAGCGACACGCCGCAGGTGACGGCGTACGGCAAGCTGCGCGGCCTCATTCTGCGCTCGCAGCTCATCGTGCTGCTGCGCCGGAAGGTGTTCAACGAGACGCCCGCTGCGTGGGCGAACATCAGCGTCGATCTCTTTCGCGACGAGTATCCCAGGTATCCGACCATTGACGAGGTGGACATCAGCGACGAGGAGCAGACCTATTCGATTGATTTGCGCCCGTTTATGAATCCCTCGCCGTTCACGGTGTTGCACGTAAGTTTTGGCGAGTGCGAGTGCTAACATGGGTATCATGGGTATATGGTTGGTGTTGTTTGCAGTCCACATCTTTGCCCCGCATGTTCCGATTATTTCGCGCGTTGGGATTGCGCCACTTGCCGATTGTGAACGACTGCAGCGAGGTGTGCGGCATGGTGACGCGCAAGGATCTCGCACGCTACCGCGTGTGGCGGCATCGCGGCCGCATGGGCGTCGAGGAGCTGCTGGTCTCGAAAGAGATCTAGGTAGGCCCATTTCGTTTGTTTTTTATTCCCGATAGTACATACATGATACGTGCGGATATTATGTATACTCGTATGCATATATTTATATGTATAAATATTTTACAAAGTCACTAGTTAATATATTCATAATATGTATATACGATTATTATTGTAAATGCGCAATATAGCGCACTAATAAAATGCAATTTGGGATTGGTGCGTAACGGTGGTGTGCGTGGTTGAAGAAGGGACTGGGCAGGGTTGGCACGTATGAAGGGCGGTTGGGGGATAACTACATAGTAGATAAGAGTAATGATCGAGTAGGTTTTGTGTTTTGTCCTAGTATTATAGTTGGGAAAGCATAAGAAAACGTTCACTCTCCTCTCTCTCTCTCTCTCTCTGGAATACCCATCAATCAATCAAATTCAACTCAAAAGTCCAATGTCCAAATCGCATTTGGTTTCCGTATTGTTGCAGAGCGCTTCGTCGGCCGGCGGTCTGCTTCTAGACATAGGAGTGGCTAGACGTGCTACTAGCCTTGCGTTTGTGTCACGCAGACGTCTCGTTCTCGCCCCAGCCGCCCTCGCTGTCGCAATCCGAATCCGATGGAGAGTCGGAGTCGCTGAACTCGACGGCGACGCGGCGCGCGAGAATGCTGGCGACGTCGTGGAAGCCATTGCCGCGTTCGACCTCCTTCGCCTCGATCTTCTCCACCTTGCGCAGCTTGATGCCGTCGCGGATCGCCTTCAGCAGATCATTGCGTGGGTCGACCATCGGCGGCGGCGCCTTCTGCATGGGCCGCTCCTTGGGCGGCGTGAGCTTCGGTAGCAGCTTGGCGAGGTCGCCATTCGTCACGGCCTGCAGCGGCGGCGGTGGGCTGCCCGGTCCGTTCGGCATCGGCGGTGGCGGCGGCGGCGGCGGTGCCGACACCGGCGTCTGCTGTTGCTGCTGCTGCTTGGGAGGTGAGGCGACCTGCTTCGGCGCTGGCGGCGGTGGTGGCAGCTGCTCGCCACCGCTTGGCTCCGGCGTGCTGCCCTGGTGCGAGTGCGGACTGTTGGAGCGGCTGCCAGCGCTCGATTGGCGCACCAGGTGAGCGGGCAGGCCGTTCGGTGGTGACATGAGGCCTTCGGGCGGCGGCGGCGGCGGTGGGAGGTTGTCACGACCGGCGGACATGCTGCGGCCGCGCGTTGGCGTGTTTGCCGCTGACGGCGTCGACTGGTTGCTGGGCGGCGCCGGCGGCGGCTGCGTCGGGCGTATCTTGCGCGTTGGTGTGCCCGGCTGGTACATTAGCTGCTCGTTCAGTGGCGCCTGCCCGCCGTACATGCCCGGCTGGTACTGGTTCTCCTCGTACATCGGCGAATGCTGCACGCCGCCGTCGGGCTGCTCCTGCTGCTGGTACGAGCGGCGGATCTCAATGGAATTGGGCCGGTTGGGTCGGTGCAGCATGTGCATGTCGTCAGGCAGCTGATCGTAATAGTACGTTGGGGCGGCGTTCATCGGCATCTGCGGCAGTTGTTGCTGCTGCTGCTGCTGCTGCGGCTGGATCATTTGCGGACGCATCATCGGCTGCTGGGTGGCTGCTGGCAGCAGCTGCTGTCGCTGCTGCTGCTCCGCGGTGGGCATCAGATACTCGCCGTGCCCGACGGCGATCTGCCGCTGCCGCTCGATTGTCTTGTGCACCTGCCGCACGCGCTTCTTCTGCCGTGCGCCATCGGCGCCGCCCTGTGCGGCGTTGCGCGGCTTATGCGGCTTCTTGCCCTGGATGGCGCGCTCCGTGTCCTTGAGGATCTCCTCGCGCCACAGCTCGAAGAAGTAGTTGGGATCCGTGTAGAACTTGAGGCTGTCCTTATCGTCGTCACGGAAGCGATTCAGGAGCGATAGCGGCGGCGGTTTGTCGCACGATTGGTAGGTTTCGAGCATCGCCGTCGGCATGGTGCTGCGCGAGAAGATTTGCTGGTCCAGCATGGCGGCGCTGCGGAACGCCTTGCGCTTGTGGATGTCCTGCAGCGACACCTCCTCATAGGTGCTGTCCAGCTGCGTCACTTTGATGGCGAGCCGATCAATGCGCGCCTGCAGCGAGTTGGAGCGGTCGTACAGCTGCTGCGTGTCGCGCGCCAGCTCGCCGAACAGGTCCTCGGCGTGGCGCGACAGCGACGACAGCTGGCGCACCGTGTTGGCGAGCGTGCCATTGGTCACGGCCTCCAGCTCGGAGGGCAGCGGGAAGTCCGGCGGCAGGGTGCCGCGTGCCACATGCACCGGCTCGACGAGTCTCTTTGGCAAGGGCATTGCAGTGGCTGTGGATGTGGCAGTGATCTGGAACACCAAACGGGGCCGGGGGGCGGCCCCCCCATTCAATTATCTTTCCTAATGAATCACTTCCCTTCAACATGCATTTGTTCGGAACACACATGCATTAGCTGATTATGAATCACACATACTCCTCCTCGTATATCTCATGCATTAACTGCGCTCTCTAATGACGATGCGGACGATGCCAAGGACGTCCCAGCCGAGGCAGGGGTCGCTCTCTGGATCCTCCACCCACACATCCATGCAATACAGAGCACCTTTCGACGAGTGACTTGCGGCGGGGGGGGGCTGGGGCGCAAAACGGACGGAAATGGCTTACCCGAACAAATGCTCTACTCTTGTCCTATCGTCGCCGACGACGAGGTGAATTGATGTGGTTGATGAGGATACGTTGCGTGTCCTCGCCCAATTTCTAAAGCGCCCGGATTGGCCCGGATTAACCGTTCCTCACTCACTGCGGTTGCGGTGCCTTGGTGCCATCACACCCATCACACACACGAGCCGACACGACGCGGCGATCGCACAAGATCCTCCTCGTGAGTTGTGAATTGTTGTGAATCTTTGGGCAAAATCTTTTCGCTGTGCTAAAATGGCGACGTGCAGCACCGATCCGCACAACTTCTATGCCGCTGATTGCCGCTGATGCCGCTGTGCACCGCTGTGTGTGGTTGCGAGCGTTGAAATAATACCGCCCACACCCAGAGCGCGGTGCACAGCGCGGTAACTGCGCCAACACGAAAACTGCATCAACTACCGAAAGCAAGTGAAAGTTTTCTATATTGCGGGAGGTTGTTTTGCAACTGCTGATTAACATGGTCAGTGGTTTTCAACCACGCGGCACGAAGCACGAATCAGCACGCGGTCACTGGGATTGGCTGCGATCGCAATTGACCCGCGACTTGACACGCATTGTATGTTGCCATTGTAGCGCATGTATCATCAAAGGCGTTCAGAGCTGTTCAGAGCCACTGTTTAGAGCGTTTAGAGCAGTGCGAGCTGGTGCAGCAGCAGCACGGGCAGCGCCAGCAGCACGACGTCTTCTCCGTCTCCGTCTTCCTGTGTGCGAGTGCCCCAGCAGCGGCTCCAGCGTCCTCGAGGTGGTGGACTGTGTGGTGAGCGCCGAGGAGTGCGCGCTGCTCGGACAAAGAAGTTCCGCCGTCGTGACATCGCTGGAACCCTGGGTGAGTCAACGCATTGCCACCGCGATAAGATTCGTTAATAACGGGCGGAAACGGGATCAGTGAGATGAGAGCGCGGTGCATGAGCCAAACAAAGAGAGCAGTCGCCGCCGCCGCCACCGCCGTGCTCGTGTTGTTGATTCCAAGTAGGCGGCTGACGTGCGACCTCCAGCCGCGTTTATTGAATGACCCCGAATGAACCAATTTTGTAACAAAGCTCCCCCCGTCATGCTGTGATGGCTGCAATTCACATGCATGCAGTGAACTTTATAGCACCAGGTCAACTAACAGCAACGAACAGTACTCCCTTCGCGTTTCTTGCTCAAAGCAAAGTATTTTGGGTCGAGCGGTGTCTGGCGGAACACAGGGTAATTTGAATTCGTTCGTATAAATGTAATGCATGGCAAACAATTGCGAACAATACCACAGATACCACAGATAACGCATGATGTCATTTAGTGATGATGATAATAATAATAAAAGTAGCACGCATAAGAATGCGGAATGATGCGTGTATAAAACGTGTATTTTATTTGCAGGACAGACAGGGCAGAGCGATTCGACACCATGGCTCGGCGAACAATCGAGCAACGGCGATAAGATAGCGCGTTGTTGACTGGTATTGTGTTCCACACCCACATTCCGCGCAAACGCCTCGTGCTCGCCAAGATGGGGCGTACGACGATGAACGCGTTGAGCGTGTGCTGCACGATCGGCTTCCTGCTGCTCGCAACCACCAGCTTCGGCGCATACACGTCGGGCATCCAGCGCATGACGACCGACATCAATCGCGCCATCCGACGCGTCCTCCAGCAGCTGGAGAACATCACCTACGATGAGTTCGAGTACACGGCGACCTACGACAGCTCGACGGCCTTCCACCCGAAGGGCATGAACATACTCTACAACCTCACGCACGCGCTCACCAAGGGCGTGCTGCCGGAGGTGATACCGGACGCGCTGCTGGTGGACGAGCACGGCGTGCGGCTGCGTGACGGCGACGACGGCTACGCGAAGCTGGCGCGCACGTACGCGCCCGCGCTCGCGCTCATCGGCGTGCTGGCACTGTTCGCCGTCTGCATGCCGCTGTGCGGCTTCTGCTTCTGCTGCTGCCGCTGCTGCTGCAACAGCGGCAAGGCGCGTCCGATCGAAAAGCACAAGGATCTCTGCCAGAAGGTGTGCTTCGCCACGCTGATGATCGCCATGGGCACGCTGCTGCTGTTTGGCGTGGTGTGCGCGTTCGTCAGCAACGAGCACATGCAGGACGGCACCAACGCGCTCACCGACAATCTGCGCGTCGGCATGGCCGACACGAAGAAGTACTTCGACGAGACGAACCGCCACGTGGAGGTGCTGCTCAACCGCAACTTCCACCAGCTCAGCACGGTGCTGCTGAGCACGCTGGAGGAGAGCAGCACGATATTGTACGACGAGCTGAAGCAGATCACGAATGCGTCGTCCATCGATGACGCCATGCGCATGGTCACCACCATGGAGCAAACGCTCACATCGCTGCGCGAGCTGAAGAAGTTGACCAACACGCTGCGTGTGGAAGCGTCGCAGCTGGATGATGGTAATGTGCTTTTGGTTATGGTTTTCATTCTCATCGGTATGCGTGTTCGTTCGTGTGCATTTTAGCGATGCGCAAAATCAAACGGGATTTGCTCGAGGATTTGAACAAGTGCAGCGAGAACAAGGCGTGCTCGCAAATGAAGCAGGAGTACGTCGATAAGCTGGGCACGGGCATAGACTTCAATAGCGTGAGTACCATTTGAATGCCCATCGTTTTCCACTTGGCTTAATCAAATCCTAACCATTTATATATGCATTCATTGATGCCTTTTTGGGGGGTGGCTGGTGGGTTCATGCAGTTCTTGGATAGATACTTTCCGAGGGTGAGTGCGTTGTGGTGACTTTGCATGCCGGTTGGTTGTTGTGTTTGTTGTTGTTGTTGTTTTCCATATGTCGCGCATACATAATATTCACCCCATTTTCACCCCCCTACCAGATACCAGACATTTCTGCGGATATCAACACAATCAACGATATGCTGACGGGCAACAATCTGATCCAAGCCATTCACAAAGGCGAGGCGCAATTGGCGCGCCTGAAGACGCAGATCAAGGAGGAGGTGAACGGCAACATACGCATCGTGCAGCAGAAGGTCGACGCGACGGGCAAAGAGATCGCGCGCCACTCCAAGGACGTGCGCAAGACGATCGACGACTACATGTCGGAGCTGATGGAGAAGTCCACCGACGGCCTGAAGATCGCCGACGACTACATCGGCGAGTACGGCAAGTACCGGCACTACGTCGGCCTGACGATCAGCTGCGTGTTCCTCTTCGTGACGATCTGCATCGTGCTCGGCCTGATCTGCGGCATTTGCGGCAAGAAGCCGACGTACGGCGACGACTGCTGCAACAAGGGCGCCGGCAGTCGCTTCCTCATGTGCGGCGTCGCCGTCATGTTCCTGACGGCGTGCGCGCTCGTCGTGGTGCTGGTCGCGCACCTCTTCGCCGGCATGCTGGCGCAGGCGCTCGTCTGCGAGCCGCTGCGCCATCCGCGCACCAGCGAGGCGATGGACTTCTACGACGAGCACGTCGATCTGAAGAAGCTGCTCGGCATCGATACGCGCCTCAAGGTGCTCGTCACGAACTGCTACGCCAATCGCAGCGCCTACGAGGTGTTCAACTTGAAGAGCCGGTTCGACATCGGCGAGGTGCGCACGTACATCACCAAGTTCGGCATCGACAAGGAGCTGGCGAGCCTGGAGGACGCCATCAGTCTGGAGACGCGCAATTTCGAGCTGCTCAGCAAGGAGGAGATTGCGCGGCTGGTGAAGCTCGGCGTCGATTTGAATGACATCAACGACAAGTTCGATCGCATCATCGACGAGATCAAGATCGAAGACTTCACCACCGTCAAGCTGGAGGAGCTGCAGACGAACCTCGGCGGCGTGATTCGCGCGCTCGACCAGCGGCCGTCGAACGGCGAGATCGTCGCGTCGCTCCGGCTGAGCGCGCTGCACCTGGACACGTACATCGAGAAGCTGTTCAAGCCGATGGTGCAGAACGCCAACGCGACGCTCGCGCTGGCGCAGGACACGAACGAAGCGCTCAAATTCGGGCAAGCCAGCTTCAAGGCCGCCATCGATCACATGGCCGATCAGATCGATACGGCGCAGGAGGAGCTGCGCGACAACGGGCAGGCGAAGATCCAGGAGGTCGTGCGCATGTTCACCGACAACATCATGAAGGTGCTGAAGGCGTACCTGGATCGTGTCGCCGACAGCGTCGAACGCGATGTCGGCCGATGCGGACCGCTGGCGTTGGTGGTGAACGGCACGCTCACGTCAACGTGCGACAAAATCATACTGCCGATGGTGTGTATGCAATGGATTTTTGCACTTGCTTTCTTTTATGCTCACGAGTCGCGTTCTGTTGCCAGACTGGATTCGGCGTGAGCATATTGTGGTGCATTCTCATGTTTATCCCGACGATATTCTTCTCGGTGAAATTGGCCGATCTCTACAAGAAAACCGACTATTGCTACACCGACGCGTAAGTGCTGACGGTGCAGATGAGAGCGAGTCCATTCAGTTCACATTATCATTTGTCCGGTGGTTTCTTTTTAATGCATCCGTTTTTTCCTTGCAGCGTAAATTTGTATGACGCATATGCCGATCGAGAAAATATTCCGTTGGCGAGGTAAGTGATGGTGCGCTCAGCGTCGGTGCATGCGTCAACTTTTCTACATGATTATACATGATTGGTTTCGCTTTCACTCATTTTCTTTTCATGCGGGTGCCACATATTGAGCAACTATACTCTATCATCTGCAACTTTTGTCGGTAGGACCAAGTACGCTGGCAAGAAGAAGCATAAGAAGAAGCGATACGAAACGCGCGGCTACCGACCGGACAGCGAGCATGCTGGACGTTGTGATTTCGCTGGCGGATCGCAGCACAGCGACGCGCGCTATTCGGACATGGCACCAAAGTAAGTGTCGCAAGCCCAAGCGCAAAAGTGCATTTCACGTTTGTTTTTTTTTTCTTCTTTTGGTTTTGTTGTTGGTCAATTATCAGGTATCCATTACCGCCCTCATACGTGGAAGCCGTGAGAGACCACAATCCAATTGGGCCCTCCTACTTCTAATTGCTTGCTGCTCTCACTACGCTTTTTTGTTTTTCTTTTGTGTGCTTAGCCCTAATCGTATGCTTTGTGTATTTTTGTCCTCTTCGTCCACCGCCACTCTGCGCGCAGGCACTATGAGGATTTTCCGAATGGTGGCCCACCGCAGTACCATCGAGCCACCGAATATGAACGACCACCACCCTACTATTGTCCTGGATCCAGGTAAGTGTCTAGGTGGCACTTTCACCGTTCGCCTCTTAGCTCGCAGCGTTTTGACTCTCGATTGCAGTGATCATTAAACCTGGACTTTTATTCACCTTCGGAGTGCCACAAGAGTGCCACTACGCGGCGTGAGCGACTGATAACCTGACTGAACGACTACAATGAGAGCGCCCACCATGCCCACCATGGATTTGAATTCTTGTTGCTCAATAATTGTTCTCGAGCGGAGCGGGTTCGTTAGACGTGTGTTATTGGTAGGTGCGATTAGAGGATGAGCGATAAGCCAGGAAGCTCACTGAATACAGTTAAGGTAATCTAGCATTATGAATATAGAGGCCCTGTAATCAAACTTGCATATTGTGATTATACTATTTATTATTCGTATTATGAATAATCTACCGTTTAACTTGAAGAGACTACATTAAAAGTCGCATTTCACTGTATGTAGTTGCATGTTGTGTTCACCGCAAAACCGGAATAAGCAGATGCATTTGAAAATATGCAAGTATCACGCAAGAGGGTTTATTGCAGATGTGTACATGAATGAAATGCCAGACGCCCAGTTGTGTTTCACTTCGTCTTCAATTCCATGCGCTGGGTTGGCATATTGCACTGCTCTGCTCAATTTTCCAATTTTCTATGTTCTCTACTGCATATAAACAAAATGAATGTGACTTGGGATATTTTCATTGATTTGCCATATACATATAATAATATTTAAATACAATATGCTAAATTAAAGCAACCAATGATACAATAGTACAGGTGTGTATGCACCATGTGTCCCAATTGTTTCTTTTGTCATCCAGAATTTGAATTGGAAGCAACGTGGTGGAAGAGAAGAAACGCACCGGAAACATGATTATTAGTCATTATGCAAATGCGAGTCGGCGAAATCGCTATGTATGTAGAATGCGATTCTCGAAACGTTTCGACGTAATGCACGCCCACCTAGCGCTCGCACAATGCCCATCTTTGGCATTATACGCAGCGCAATGAGGGCATTCAATCATTTTTGGCGGGCGCATCACCTTCAGCGCAATGGAGGTGTACTGGGCGCAGCAGACCACTGAACGGTGCACATCTGCGCTGGGAAATCAATGCGCGAGCCACACGTGTGGCGCAAATTCGTCGAATATGGAGGACACCGTCTCACCATTCGCGAACAGCGCAAACAGCTCAAACAGGTAGGTTGGCACGGCCGGCGGTGACATCACGCGAATTATTGCGGGGGTACCGAAAACGCGCGCGACGCGGTTTTTTACGAACGCGCGAGCGCAAATGCAATCAGTCGGCCGAGTGCCGCCCCATGATATCGATGATATTCTGTGCATTCTTCTCGTGTTCATCCAGCTACATCGAAACAGTTTGCAGTTTGCCATCAGTATTGTGTGCGCAGTTGTGACACTCTTCCCCACCGAACAACGAGCAACTATTCAATCATGTGAGTTATTATTAAAAATGTTCAATTCATTGAAAAACTTAATCGGACAGTTTTTTTTATTAGTCTTTCATTGTTTAACCGAAGGGGATGAGATCACTTTACATGAATTGCATGTCATTATCCGCGTATTGGCGTATTTAAGGCCACTTCTTATTGTTAGTGATGAGTTTGTTATACAGTTGCATTTGAGTTCAAATGCCCGCCCACGCACCTGTTATACTTGGCGTCACGGTCATTCTTATTATTGCCGTCATTCAGTAACCGTTGGCGTGTTATAAACTCGAAGAAATACATAATCCAAACCGTTTATTATTGTATTTCATCGAAGTACATACATAGGTAGCTAATAAAACAAAATTAGAAAGGCGCCCACACGTGTATCGCGAAAATATGAGTCTGTAATTAAAAACGAAACACCTCTGTCATTAGTCGCACAGTTTGATCATGCAACCATTTCAATCCATTTCAATCCAGCGATTATTTCATGCATGTGCCATCGGACCAAAAGCGAATTGCTAGTTTCGAGATTATTCAATCACCGAACGAACGAACGAACATCTGGCCGCATCCATAAAAAGTTTCAACTTTTTAATCTCGTGCAAATGAATCGGCGTCGAGGACGTCGAGGACGACGTCGACACTGGAGTCACATTACCCTATATATCCATATTCGGTGTGAAATGCCTTATATGGTCAATTCGTCTGCGCACTGCGCATTCGTCTCCTTATACGCAACTCGTCTCTTGGATGCGTTACGGCGTTACGCAAATGAATTTCACTTTTATTTTATTTTTTAAGTTTCCCCTTTCATGGTCTTCTTTTTTCCATGTTAGCAAAATGTCACAATCCCAAGACGTCACCGCCATACAGAATGAAGATGTCTTGCGGCAAATGGTAAGCAGGCATGCTTAGACATAGCGGGCAAACGTAATTCATTGTAATTGTTGCATGCAATCGCCAGTGGCAGGAAACGGACGATTTCAGCCGCAAGAAGGAGATACGCGCGCACATGTACAAGGTGCGCGAGCAGCGATTGAAGGAGTTCTACACCACCGGCACCGGCGAGGCCGCACGCGATATTCGATCGTCGAGCAGCATCACAACGGCGACGAAATCGTCGGCGTCGGCGTCGGCGGGCAGCACACGCCATGCGGATGCGCTGCTGGACCACAGTTTCGAATCGCTCAAATCGAAGGAGGTGCGCGATTCAACGAGTCCGACCAAGGAACAAGCCGACACGCATCGATCGCATGGCGGATGGCACGTGGCGGCTCACACCGCCGCTGCGACCAAAAGCGAGCAATCTTGCAGCGCCATGCAGAAAAGTACTGCGACTTCAACGACAACCACCACCACCACCACCAGCGGCTACGTGCCGGAAGAGGTGCGCATCGATCCGAATACGAAGGTGCAAACGACGACGAAAACTCTGCCGGATGGAACACGCGTGACGACCACGCGCTATGAGACAAACACTGCGAATGCAAAGACATCATCGGATGTGCGTAGACAAAGCGACGCCACGAAACTCATGGCGACCACGCGCTGCGAGACAACAAGCACTTCGGACGCAAAGACATCGTCGGATGTGCGCCGACAAAGCGACGCAATGAAGGCCCTGCAGGATAGTAGCACGCACGTGACGACCACGCGCAGCGAGACAAATACTGCGGACGCAAAGACATCATCGGATGTGCGTAGACAAAGCGACGCCACGAAACTCATGACGACCACACGCTCCGAGACAACAAACACTGCGGACGCAAAAACATCGTCGGATGTGCGCCGACAGAGCGACACAACAAAGGCCCTTCAGGATAGCAGCACGCACGTGACAACCACGCGCTGCGAGACAAATACTGCGGATGCAAAGACATCAGCGGATGTGCGTAGACAAAGCGACGCCTCGAAGCTAATGACGACCACACGCTGCGAGACGACAAACACTGCGGACGCCAAGACATCATCGGACGCCACGTCGACGACAACGGTAGTGATGGCGAAAACCGCCACCGCCAGCGCATCGGTGGATAACAAACGATTGAGTATCGACATCAGTCCGACACACGATGCGTTTGTGCGTAGCCTGCGCAGCGTAACGCCCGAGCGTGAGCGTAGCAACAAGTGCGAGCGTACGCTGCGCCGCACCGACACGTACGAGGAGCGCGTTCGCCACATACTAGGCATCGCCGATGCGTCGAAGAAGCCGAAAGCGGAGAAGAACGTGAGCGACATCATTGCCGCTGACCAGCAGCGTACCACACGGCGGCCGTCGCCGTCGCCATCGCCAGCGCGCTCGCCGCGGACGAGCAAAAGTCCCGAAAAGAGGGGCGCCGCCAAGGACATCCATCCGCAGACCAACTGGCTGCCATCCGCACCGCCAGCAGCAACGGCGACAGCTAAGGAGGTTCGCAAATATCATGGCGGCAAGCGCACGTGCTCGCCTGCCATCGATCTGCAGGTAAGTGGTGCCACGCGCAAGAAATCAACATCACCACCAGCGTTGCCCAAGCAATCAACGTTCACGGCGACCAAAAGAGGGCACGTGTACACGGTGGATTTCGTTAACGTCGAAACCACCAAAGTGCCCACGCCACCAACAGCAACCGCCACCGGAAAGCGGAGCAGTCTTCGCAGCAGTCCGCCGCGCCAGCCCGAAGATGTGCTCATCCAACAGACGAAGGCCTATATTGATAACACAAAAGTTGATGTGGACGAGCCGCTATTCACGAAAAAGTTTATGTATAAACTTGGTGAAGATGATGCGACCGATGAAACCAAGTTAACGGAGCACGTAAACGCACCGGATGCGCAAAAAGACAAAATCGGCGCGCGCGCTACCGCATCGGCGACGATCAGTTTGAAAACAGCAGCGCCCAAAGGTGCGCCCAAATCGCCGACGTGCATATCGACAAAGAGCATCATCATCAACGAGGCGGTCGCCGAGCAGCGCGAGATCATTGTCGACCTGAAGCGCTCCAAGTCGTCGCGCGACGATGAGTCACCCGAGCAGCAGAATGTGTGGCCGGTGCAGGCGACGGACGACGACGACGACGACGATGCCGGTATACCTCGCTATCCTGATCGCATACAAGAACCGGAGGAGAAGGGCCAACGAGCGCGCGGCACGGTGAAGCATACCGTCATCGATGAGGACGCCGAGGAGCAGCGCATTACGGAGCTGATCACCGCCGAGATCACCGACGCCGATCGCGTCGCCGAGACGGACGAATGCCTGCTCACCGTCACCGAGAAGGTGCACAAATTCCAAACGCCGCAACAGCAGCAGCAGCAGCGGGCGCCTAAAGCACGTCGGACCGAACTCGTCGTCGACGAGGCGCTGCAAGCCGATGCGTGCACTCTGAGTGTTGCGGCGAAAGTGAACAAGTTCAAGGCGAGCGCGGATCAGTTGCGCGTCGAAGCGTTGCCGGATCGGCCCAAATCGCCGCGATGCCAATTCAATGCAGCGACAGCGGCGGTGGATGCGGAAGCGGCAAAGCCGCGCAAGTCGCCACCGCACGCAGTGCAAGCGCCCGATGAAACGCCCAAATCCGCACAGAAGGCGTACCTATCGTCGGTCGGCAAGATCCGCAGCACCGAACGGATGAAGCTTGCATTCGAAGCATCGCCCGCCGAGCAGCAGCCCGGCTACATGAAGCAACTCGACCGAAGTCTGCGCATCAGCAGTCCGCATCGTGAGGCCGTGCAGAAGATCGATGCCATCGCCAAGCGGCCGGCGGCGGCCAACCACTTTGGGATTATCCTGCGTCGCACGGCTGCCGATAGGTCAGAAACAAGGGCAACTGACACCACCGCCGCCGCCATCAGCACCACCGCCAACACCACCATCGAGGTGGACGGCGTCAAGAAGCAGATTGCAGACGTATACGATCTGGCCGTATTGGAGACCATGCTGGAGAGCGTCACCAGCTATGAGCTGCGACGGCGTATTCGCGCCCAAATACGCGTCGTCAAGAATGACACGACGGCGACGGAGCGCCTCGGATTCAAACCGTTTCGCCGCAGTGCGGAGCGCCAGCAGAAGAATGCGACCGACGCTGCCGCTGCCGCTGCCGCACGACGCAGTGCCAGCAAGGAGAAGGACGCCACGGACGCCATCACTTCGTGCTACGGCATCGGCCCGACCGACGAGCACGGCATGCCCCTGTTCGGGCTGAAAGCGCTGCGCGCGCACAAGAAGCAACCGGCCAGCAGCGACAAGAAAGGGACGCGTCACGTAGAGCAGGCCGCAGTCGTCCGGCGCAATTCCGTCAAAGAGATTTCGCAGAAATTCACAGACAATGCCGGTAGGGCGGGAATACCACCAACCCGCAGCCGCAGTCGCAGCAAATAACATGTGTCTCCTCTGTTGGTCCTCGCAGGTGAATCAAGCAGCAGCAGCGGATTGGAGCAGAAGCACTCCTACAAAGCCGGTTTAATACTGCGCACGTCCAGCCTCAAGCAGACGAAGAAGGCCACGCCCGAGACACAACAGGGCAGCTTTCTGACCAATCGCACCAAGGTGACCGGCATGCAGGATGTCATCCAACGCATGAAAACTGATGGTGAGTACTCTAATTGCCAATGCAAGCTCAAGGGACTTGATAGGGTGTGTGTGTGTATCACATCGGCAGATCACGTCGAGGGCGAGAGCTGGCAGGACTCGGAAGCGCGTCGCACGCTCAACAAGTTCCTCGGCTCGCAGGTGCTGCTTGGAGGCATGGAGGTGGCGCAGCGCCGCAGTGCGGCATCCACCACCACGACAGCGGACGGCAAGCGCACGACGAAAGTGATCGCGACCATGACGGCAAGTATACCACATAGGCGAAGGCGTGTGTGCCTCAAATGCGTTTCTAAATTTGTCCGACTGACGTCAGTTGCGCCCGTTGCGCCTAGAACGCGCGGCCGCGCACAGTAGTAGTTCGAGCTGGTGCGAGCGACCTCATCGCACGCATACCGCGCAGCGCAAAAAATTACAAGCGGCGGCGGCGGCGGCGACGCAGCCGGTGGCGGGCGGTAGTGGCAAACTTCTCCAAAAGTCGCGTTTCGACAAGTGTGTCCACCACATGTGCGCCCGCAAGTGATTACTACCTATATGCTTGTGTGTGAGCGGGGACTTGAGTACGTGAAACACACTTCATATTGACGAGAGAGCCGTAAGATGATTTATTAAGAATATTTCAAACATACGCTTACCTATCCTATCATCATACATGCATTTGCTACCGTGTCTCGCGAGTCTCGGTCACGGTCGAATTGGCTGCGCTTTGCAATTAGTTTTGCATCCGACAATCAGTGCGCGTCGCGCGCGCTCATTCCGCGTCCAAATAAGGCGTTTGGCACACGCCGCCGCGTCGCATCGCTCGCAGAAGGAAAGCGGAGGGGGACACGCGCTGGGGTTTCTTGCTGCGTATTTCGGCGCGCGTTTTGTTTTGCTTTCTCATGCATGCACCCACCAACAAACTTTTCCGGAGTGCGACGGATGAAAAGTGAAAAGTAATGCACCAATTTGCGGCCGGGCGCACGCGCGCGCGCCATTGTCCGTTTGCATCCGCAGCAAGTGAATTTTGGCACGCTCGCGTCCGCAAAACGCAAATAGATTTCGGCGGTTTTGGAAAAACAAACAAAAATTATAAATAGGCCAAACACAATGCGCCCGCGTGCGCGCTCCATTCGCTCTTCCTACACCTCCTATACGCGTGTGCGCATCCGAAGGTTGTTTTGTTTTGTTTTTTCTTTTGCTTTCGCGTCGATCGGTTGTAGGTATTACGAAATTCGCCACGAACCCAAAGCTATTTTCATCTTCAATGTCAGGCGGCGATTCCGTGCACGCATGGACGGTGTGGGCTGGTGTGAACCGCGCGGTCGGGATTCAAGGATTATATAATTGATCGCAACGTTAAGGCGACATTGCAATCGATGTGTTGCTGACGCGAGAGTGACAAACGAACAATGCGGATGTGCTGGCGCCGAGGCGATTGCACACAATCGCTGCATACCTGCAAGCCGGCGGGGTGGTGACGGTGGTGTGCGCAAATCGAAATCGCAAGGCGCAAGGCGTAAGGCGTAAGTGCCTCACGCACGTCGCGTCTACGGTGTGCGCCGTGTGCGCTCTCGCCGCGCGTCGCGACGCCTATTTTGGTCACACGCGCCACGAAGCGCGCGCGCGCGTGCACGCATACAACTGCCCCCCATATGCATGCAGGGCATACGCGAGTGCAAACGCTACGCATACGCTTAAAAACTTATTTCGCGCCGCCGATACCAACCACCTTTTGCAGGAGAAGGGCGTGCCGAAAAGTCGTACGACTACCTTCCAGCATCCGATTACGCAACAAGTGCTGAGCACGGTGCGTGACGAACAGACTTTGCGAATTCTGGTAGGTATCTCTTCCGCATCCAGTGCGGAATCGCCTCCTTGAATTCGAACGTTTGGCTGCGTGTTACAGTTGGAGCAAAGCACCGAGTACGAGGAGCGACGCAACATTCGCGCGCGATTGAAGCACGTGATGGCGGACAAAGAAGGTAGTACGTAGCCTACCCAGCAGCAGCTGCTTCAACATAACTACCTTCTGCCTCTTTGCAGCATGCGCAGAGTACTTCGACGCGACGGCACTCGGCAGCGTCGACGCGCAGTCCGGCGGCGGCAGTTGCAACAACAACCACGTGCATGGTGAGTCTTTCTTATTACCTACGTTACTCCACAACGCGCTCGAGCCGGGCGAGTGCGAGCAGACGGCGCCGGACTCGGGCACCGAGTCCGGCGAGGATCTGCGCACCGGTCTCATACTCGAGGTGCAAAGCGCGCTCGAGAAGCTGTCGGCGTGCCTGTGCAACGACTCGTCGGACATCAGCGCGGAGCGTCGCGACTCTCTGCTGCAGCTGGTGACGAAGCTGCAAACGAATTTGGAGCCGGCGACAACGGCGGCAGCCGCAACTGGCAGTCGGGAGGAAGTCAAAGCGGTAGCAAACGGCGGTGGAAGGTTTGCGCGCCGCCAGCAGCAACGTCGCACCGGCGCCGGCGGTGTAACGCGGCACACGGTGGGCGTGAGCAGCGAGGAGTTGGAGGATGCGCGCCGCCTAATGGAGGAGTTTGTTCTGAGCAACAGCCATGAAAATGTACCAGCCGTCTTACAGCAGCAACAGCAGGAAAGCGTAGGCAAACCCATATTTGGGCCAGTGCGTGCCAGTCAGAGTGTGAAGAACACGATGCCAAAACCGTTCCCCAGCAGCAGCAACAACACGTCCGGCACTTCATCGACGGTGCAAACGCCGAGCAACGAGAGCGTCGACCTCGAACGCCTGCCGGAAGCGATGGCAGCGGCGGCGGCAAATGACATGGACAATGTGCGATACACATACAAGCAATCGCTGTCCTTCGAGCAGCCGTCGTCGCATGTGCGGATGCACACGTTCTCGCCGACCGGGGAGCAGAAGGAAGCCGAGTTGATGGTTAGCGCACTGCAGCAGGCGGTGATGCTCAAGTCCCAATCGCCTCCCGTCGAGATGGCGCCCAATCTCGCCGTGGGCCGACCGAATAATCAGCTGCAGGACGGCGACACGGTCGTGCTGTACGATCAGAGCATCTACCCGCCAACAACAGCAACAACAACAGCAATGACGACTTGTGCGCCGACAGACGCCTTGGTCGTACTGCAGCCCAACCCAATCTACGCGGCGCAGCAGGAAGAGACGAAGACGATGTCGAATCGCTTCAACGCGAAGAAGTCGCGCATGAAACGCGCCAATACTATCGACATTCCCAAACCGGCCAACTACGCATTCTACGACGAGCCGGAGAGCGACGACGGCGAGCGCACCGAGCCGGAGGGCGTCGGCGGCGCTGCCGCGCGCCGCAGCACCTACCTCGCGCTGCGCGGACCCATTCGCGTGCATGCGCCCGCTGCTGCTGCTGCTACCACCTCAGCGCTGGTGCCGTCGTTCGTGCCCAAAACCGAATCGGACAAGAAGTTTCTCGCGTTCATCAATCGCCAGAATGCGGCGCGCAGTGTGGGCGTGAGCAATAAGGTGTCATTGTGGGACAAGGCGGCAGGGACGATTCAAAAGCAGGCGGAGACGACCGCAACGCCGGCGGCGGTCATACCCGCAGAGGACAACACGGCGGCGGTGAGCGGCGGCACGAATTGGACGCGCAAATTCGGCAGTATCAAGACGGCGTTTGAACGCAGCGCAACAGCAGCTCCCGATAGCAACAGCTCCTTCGTGCGGAATAATGCGGCTCGTTCGTTGTGGCTGGAAGACCGCACGCCGCGGCAGCGGTTCGAAGCCGCCAACAATGTGGTGACCGCCAGCCTGAAGGTGGAGGCGCCGCCGCCGCCATCCACGGCGCACAAACACTACAAGTTTGTGCCGCAACCACTGCCCGCGTGCGTCAACCGCTTCACGCACAATCCACAGCAATCGGCGTTCAAAGCCATCGTCCAACGCAACACACCCAAGCCGGATGTGATTGCGCACATCAAGTCGGCAACGCTACCCCCCGCCGAATCGCCACCTCCGTCGCCGCTCGCGTCAACCACACCGTGGAGCAATCGCTCCACGCCGCACGGCGAACGCCGCGTGTTGAGCTTGGCCGCGGCGAAATTCGAGAGCGCACCGACGCAGTCGACGGCGAGCGGTCGCTCTGCGCCGCGCAAGCTACGCAATGATCCAGTGCCGCATTCCACCAAAACGCATAATCCTAACGATTATGTGGCGCAAGCGAACGTGCACTATCGAAGCGCGTTTGCGCCGGTGCCACAAAACCGCAACAATTACGCGCAATGCGCGAGCCCCGATGGTAACATTCCGGCGAGTTACCACACCACCAGCCCACAGGTGCAGAGCATTCAAATACGGCAGCAGCAGCAGCAGCAGCAACAGCAGCAGCAGCAGCATCAGCCGCCGGAAGAGGGGCGTGTGTATTACAATAATGTCACTTGCCAGCAGTCATCGACGACGAAACCGATGATGGGCCGACCGGAAAGCTACGATCGCCAAGCATCCGTGGAGAGCGTGCACGAGCACTTGGCGGTCGCCAGCAAGGTGATGTCGGCGCCAGTCAGCCAACAGGCGGTGACCGTCGCCAGCAATGCACCGAAAACGCGTGATGCGCACGAAATGGCCGCCGCGTTTCAGCTGCGCAATGCGCTCGCACAACACCAACACCAGCAGCAGCAGCAGCAGCAGCAGCAGCAGCAGAACTACCGCCACTACCAACAGCAATCCCAATCAATCGACTACACGCCAACGTTTTGCGTGAATGATGAGCCGCTGAGTATGGACGAGGCGGAGAGCATTGTCACGGGCAAATTCCAAATACCATCGGTACAGCCGCAAATAACGCACCGCGTCTCCTCGCCGCAATCGCTGAGCAAATGCGATTCGTGGCATCAGGTGGTGGCGCGCGACACGGAACGCAAGCCGCCGTCGCCGCGCACATCGCCAAACACGCCGCGCGGCATTGTCAAGTCGAAATCGACGCACACGCTGCTCGCGCTGCCCATCAAGCAGTTCGAGGCGGGTATGAGTCGTGATGAGATGGCTCTGAAGAAGCGCACGATGGAGGCGTACTTTGGCCAAGAACATCAACACCATAATCATCATCAGCAGCAGCAGCAGCAGCAGCAACAACCGCAGCAACACCAGCAACCGACGAAACAGCGTACCGCAGCCGTGTCACGCGTAAAGACCGCGCACAAACTGTCCGCGCACTCGTCGTCCGCATCCGCATCGACAGGTCTGTGTCGCTCGCGCACGCTGCCCGACATTGTGTGTCCGGAATTGTTGGACGAGTCGAATGTCGACGCCGCATTCGAGGATCTGTTTCAATCAAACAGTTAATCATGAGCATCAACATCTTCACACAAAACAACCCTCCCCACACACACACACACACAGCACACAACGATCGAACAACCAAATTATGTCTTATAATAATAATGCAGCAATCATTCCATTTCGTCGTGGGGGGGGCGGGGGCGTTCGACTTCTTGTTTTATGCGTAGTAACCGGTTTGAATTTTTAGTTTTTCTTTTTTCTTAATTTTTCTTTGTCTCATTTGATATCGATTCATGCAACAATGCGCAATTGCAATTGAGATCATTTTGCCATCTGCGAGAAGACACACCAACCGACACTCAAACTCGAGATGCGACCGAAGAGAATGAACGGGGAGGGCCAGAGCAGCCAAATGGTGGCGCGGGTGGCGCACACCAACTACAGTTCATATATAAATGTCCCACAACCCAGTCCACTCCTCAGCTAGCACTCACGTCTCATTTGTTCGCGTCCGGGTGTTTGTCCAATCGCGCGTACATCGGGAGGGTTTGGCGAATCAAGAGAGAGCCGCTCTCCGCTCGAATCCGTCATTCATCATCCGTCGAGCGAATGGTGAGAGACTGCTCGCAGCCAGTAAGCAAGCAAGCAAGCAAACAAATCACAAACAACCGTGCGTGTGCTTTGGGTGTTTAGATTCGATTAATCTCTCTAGACGACTCACCATTACTATCACGTTGCCAAACCAACCAATAATCACGTCTCTCTCACGCTGTTCTCATTTTGTTTTGTTGTTGGTGTGCGCACCCACCCTCCTACTATGATAAACTAATAATATATTTGCTTGCGAATATAAAAATTCGGCCCCCCCCTGCCCTAGAATCTCTATTTTTTAGTACTTAATCTCTTTTTTGGGTTTCAGTTTGATTCTCAGGTTTTTCCATTTTCAGTTTTTTTTTTCTTTGCAGTTTTTGCGCATTTGATATCACACGAATTTCATCAGTATTACTATTACCATTCTCATATGTTGTTGACCCTCTTTGTGACTCATCGTTATTTACTTATTTCGTGTTGGTTTCTTTTGTGTTTTAAACCATATCGTAATAGTTTTGGCTTCACAGTTTGGCCACTTTTGCGCATGATGATGATGATGATGATGATGATGTTCTGCAATACTGTAATGTAGCGTCTCGTATATGTAGCATGGTTTCGTTAAAGTTGCGCGTTCGTTGGTGGTTTCAGAACAAGTCGTCGCGACAAAGACGTTTACGGCAGGCCCGATTGTTGGACGCACCGAAGTGACGACCACGCGCATGACCACCACCACCAGCCAGCAGCAACAGCAGCAGCAGCAAATGGTGAAAAAACCGATATCGCCGTTCGCCAAGTTCCGCCAGATGGATCGGCAGAACAGTCTCAACACACCACCTAGGTACGCAAACTCAAACTCACCCACATCCGCATCACAACAACACCGATCACTGACGATAACTACCCGATACTTACCAACATTTTGGTGATCGGGATCGATTGACGCGACTAATCTGCAGCACTCCGAAGACGCCGACGTATGGTAGCGGTGGCGGTGGCGGTGGTGCGCCGATGTTTAAGTTTACCGATCCGAATCTGAGTCACAGCGCAAGCACCATCAAGGAGAGATTGCTCCATTGGTGCCAGACGAAGACTCGGGAATACGATGTGAGTGTGCGTGTACGTGCGTGTGTGCCGACGCAATTAGGTACTCTCGCGCTTATCGAATTACCTACTTACTAACTGTGTGCCTTGTGCCATGCATGTGCATTGTGTTCATCGTCCGTTGTGGTTGTTTCGTGGTGATGCTCATCAAATGGTGTGTTACAGAACGTAAAACTGGACAACTTCTCGACGTGCTGGGCGGATGGGCTGGCGTTCTGCGCGCTCGTCCACCACTTCCTGCCGGACGCCTTCGACTATGCCGCGCTCACGCCGCAGAATCGACGCTACAATTTCACGCTCGCTTTCAAAGTCGCCGAGTGAGTGTGTGTGTGTGTGTGTGTGTCACGCCACCCACCTGTTTGCAAGTGGTTTGTTTCTGCTTCTTGGCCATTTAGCGAGAAAGCCGATATTGCGCCACTGCTCGACGTTGACGACATGGTGGCGACACGCCGCCCAGACTGGAAGTGCGTCTTCACCTACGTGCAGTCGATCTATCGACGCTTCAAGGACCAGGACTGAAAACACCCATCCACCACCCACCTCCTCCGCCTCGAGTTTCGTTGAAAAGTTGTCTTCCTTCGTTATATTTATATATGTACTTACCTTACCATATATATGGTATTTAATTCTTTCTTATCTCTTGCCCTCCCTTTTATTTAACGAAATCGCGCTTATAGTTATAGTGGCTATATGTTTGTTGTTGTGTTTTATACTTTGGTATTATTGGGGAGAAAAAGAGAAATCATCGCTCGCTTTGATTTAAGTTTGCTACATAGATAGCTAGAAGCAATACTAATTTAATACAATCTAAAGCACTGCTTTGCAACATTCGTATCCGTGCCAGCTTTCGATCGCACTATGATAAACGAAGAAAATGATCAAAAAAGAGAGAAAAATAAAAAAAAAAGACTTAGGCATAATTCATTTCAATTTGCTTCATATGATTATCATTATTATTAATATTATTATTATTATTATTACGAATATTTATCGCTTGATGTATAATTAACAATGTTGAACGGAATCAATGTGCTCGGATTAATAAAGAAAGCTATTACAATACGCGATACGATACCGATACGCCGATACACTTCTAAATTGTATTCGGGGGCGGTTGTCTTGCGTCAGCGTGACCACGCCATTCAATTCTGGCGCTGGTGTGGTTGCTGACTTGTCAAGCGGGACTCATTGACAGCGCAACAACAACGACAACAGCGCAATATTGCAGTGTACTTTGGATTGTTCTAAATTGACGCCGTTACCAACGGCAACCGCGACGTTGTTATTCTCTTAATATTCGGGTACATATTTGAGTCAAGCATGCACGTGGCTGATTGTTATTGCGAAATTGGTGGAGGAAGCATCCAACCGCCGACATGGGGAATTTCGCGTTGTAAGTAACTTATTTTGATTGAAGTTTGATACATGTAGGTACAGCCTGTACAGAGCCACGGCACGCAATAGTGGTAGTGATTGACCGCGACGTGCATGACGCTGCATGCGCTGCTCGTTCCTCTTGCTCGATGGGCCGCTCATTCCGCTCGATCCGTGTACGTGTTCTACGTGCAAGTCGTGCAATAAATGCCACACAACAGCTTGAAAGGCTTGAAACAACTGGAAACAACTGTCAAAACCGTCCGTCCGTGAATCTCTCAATCCGGGCAGTGTGGGGTAGTGTGGGGCCGTGATCACAGTGATGCGGCGACAATGCGGGGATCGTTCTTCATGCTGGTGCTGTTGCTGCTGCTACAACTACAACTGCTGCTTGACGCTGTAACCGCTACCAAATTGCGCGCCTAATAATGTGCGCTGGGAATTGCTAGAAAACACTGCCACTGCACATCTACTTGCTTCGCCATCGGAATCATCTGCAATCATCGTTACCGTGCTCTTGCTCTCTGTGCTTGCTGTCCCCAAAGGCTAATCAACTCCTCGTGTCTCGCGATGGACTACCTCGGCGACAGCGCCGGCCTCACCGCCGAGCAGACGGACAAGGTGCTCCAGTTCCAGGACCTCACCGGCATCGAGGACATTGCCATCTGCCGCGACGTGCTGCAGCGGCACGCGTGGAGCCTCGAGGTGGCCGTGCAGGAGCAGCTCAACATCAAGGAGGGCCGGCCGTCGGTGTACGCCAGCGAGGCGCGCCCGCCGGCGGTGATCAGCGACCACATCGCGCAGCACGTCTTCTACTCGCCGCCGTCGGACGGCTCGGCGAGCGGGCTGCGCGGCTTCCTGCGCAACGTGCTGCGCGTCGTCTTCAGCATCTGCTACAACAGCGTGCTGTCGCTGGTGCAAACGGTGATGCGCGTCTTCGGCGCGCACGCCGGCAACTCGCTCACCAACCCACTGCAGGACGTGCTCACCTTCATCCACGCCTACGACGAGAAGTACGCCGTCGAGCATCCGGTCTTCTACCAGGGCACCTACTCGCAGGTGCTCAACGACGCCAAGCGCGAGCTCAAGTTCCTCCTCATCTACCTGCACGCCGACGACGCCGTCGACACGGTGCGCTTCTGCCGCACGACGCTCGCGCACCCGACCGTCGTCAGCTACGTCAACCAGCACTTCCTCTTCTGGGGCTGCGCCACGCGCACCGGCGAGGGCTACAAGGTGGCGCAGCTGTTTCGCCCCACGTACTTCCCGTACCTGAGCGTCGTCGTGCTGAAGGAGGGGCGCATGACGATCGTGGCGCGCATGGAGGGCTACTGCGCGCCCGACGTGCTGGCGGCGCGGCTCGCCGGCGTCGTGCACGACTTCGAGGCGAACCTGGTGACGGCGCGCGCCGACCGCATGGAGGCGAGCCTCAATCGCTCGCTGCGCGCGTACCAGGACGAGGCGTACATGGAGTCGCTGCGCGCCGACCAGGAGAAGGAGCGGCAGCGCGAGGCGGCGCGGCGCGCGCTCGAAGCGGAGGCGGCGCGCGCCGACGAGGAGCGCCGCGCCGAGCAGGCGCGCAAGGCGTCGATCGCCGCCGAGAAGATCGAGTGCGTCGCCAAGGTGCCGCACGAGCCGCACGTCGACCATCCGGACGCGGTGCACGTGGTCATCAAGCTGCCGTGCGGCACTCGGCTGGATCGGCGCTTCCTCAAAACACATTCCCTCGAGGTAGTCGCATTCCTCCTTCCTCCTCACGCGTTGTGTACCGCTCTGATTCTCTCCCGCAGGCGATCTTCTACTTCGTGTTCTGCCATCCGTCGGCGCCGGACACGTTCGAGATCACGACCAACTTCCCGAAGCGCATTCTCGAGTGCCGCGGCCGGTACGTGCAGACGATCGAAGAGGCCGGCCTGAGCAATCGCGAAGTGCTCTTCGTCAACGACCTCGACGCTTAATGTGTGGCGGTGTGCGTGCGTGTGCCAGAGGACGCAGTGCAACGCAGTGCAACGCAGTGTTGCGAAATGATTGCTGGCATCGAGGAGGCGGACACCGTACTGTGTGCTGCTGCGCGGCTGTGGTCTAGAATTCCCCACGTAAACGTATTGATTTGATTTCATCTCGTGCATATTTCCAAATCTATGAATGCGTTATGTTGCATAAAGTCCAAGCAGTTTGCCTATTTCGGGGAGAGAGCTCGAATTTGGTTCGTTTTATTTTGTTGTTGTTGTTTTTCTTGTTTTTCTGTGGTTTGTCATGGTTGTATTGAAGCGTATAAAGCTAGTGCAGGCATTTCGCATAAGAGTTATGCGACTCATTTATACGTTACACGTGCACATATATTGTTATTACGTATATAACTGTTTGTGTACCATATTATTCGTCGCATAGTTGACTTGACGGAGTTGATTAGTTGATCATGCATGCATTTTTGTGCTAAGTTCGCTTACAATAAAAGTTAAGTATGGAGTGGGACAAAGGGATATGTAAATGTGAAGAAGTGGTCAACAACAGCACCAGGACCACCAAGGCAAGACCAGCAGGACTCAAATGCCTCCCAATGAGATGACGATATTTGTGTTAAATCAGTTAAAATGGTTACAATGGTTATAAATTGCCTATAAATTGTCTCTGTACACTCGCAGCACGCTGGCTGCGCGCAGCCGCGCGTTTCGACATGCTCGCACTCCATCCCACTCTGTCCCACGTGTGGTTCCATCCCTCCATCGGTTTCGTTGTATTTTG
>JARJDR010004996.1:0-13320 GCA_030264135.1 Myllaena sp. GC000078 | reverse complement strand
TTTAGAAACCAATCTATATAAACATCTTCTGGAGACTGTGCAAGTGAATGGAAAGACATATAAATACTACAATCTGAAGGCCTTGGGGCCCCAATTCAGTGAGTTCTATTTGATAATTGTAATCTCTCTTATCATGCATTTGCAATTATATTGCCTCACTACTATAGCTGTTAATTTGTTGCAGATAAGTTGCCATATTCAATTCGTGTTCTATTGGAATCTGCTGTTCGCAATTGTGACAACTTCCAAGTGACTACCAAAGATGTGGAGAGTATTCTGAACTGGGAAACCAACCAGACTAGCGAAAATGGCATTGAAGTTGCTTTCAAACCAGCTAGAGTTATTCTACAAGTAAGTGAAATTGCTTTGCGTTTGATTCATGTATAACTGGTATATTCTAGGACTTTACGGGTGTACCCGCCGTAGTAGATTTCGCAGCAATGCGCGATGCCGTCAAGAATCTAAATGGAGATCCGGAGAAGATCAACCCCATCTGCCCAGCTGATTTGGTGATCGACCACTCCGTGCAGGTGGATTTCGTGCGCTCGTCGGATGCTTTACAGAAGAACCAAGACTTGGAATTTGAGCGTAATAAGGAGCGATTCGTGTTTCTCAAGGTGCGGATTTTGTAGAAACACATTACTTCTGGTGATTTATATGAAATTTGTTTTATTTAGTGGGGCGCCAAAGCATTTAACAATATGCTTATCGTTCCGCCCGGCAGCGGCATCGTACACCAGGTGAATCTGGAGTATCTGGCTCGCGTCGTGTTCTCCGGTGAGGACGCTGTTTTGTACCCGGACACTGTTGTCGGCACGGATTCGCATACGACGATGATCAATGGCCTGGGGGTGGTTGGCTGGGGCGTCGGCGGCATCGAAGCTGAAGCCGTCATGCTGGGACAGGCAATCAGCATGCTTTTGCCTCAAGTCGTTGGTTATAGATTGCATGGGAGTTTGGGACCGTACGTGACATCTACCGATTTGGTTCTTACAATCACCAAAGTATGTGAAATATAGGAGCAATAACAGTTTTGATTTAACTAACTAAATTGTATGTATTTCAGAACTTGCGTCAGCTTGGAGTTGTTGGTAAATTCGTCGAGTTCTACGGGCCCGGAGTTACTGCTTTGTCTATCGCCGATCGCGCAACAATTGCAAACATGTGCCCCGAATACGGCGCAACTGTTGGTTTTTTCCCGGTTGACGAGAATTCGATTAAATATTTACGTCAAACGAGTAAGTGACTGCTTCTGACTTTATTACAATTTGTATAATTTCCATATTTATCGTACAGATCGGTCAGAGGAACAAATCAATGTAATCACCGAGTACTTGCGTTTGTCTGGACAACTGCGTGATTACAGCAATGCCGGCACGGATCCAGTCTTCTCTCAGGTGGTGAGCTTGGATCTCTCGACGGTGGTCTCCTCGGTCAGTGGACCTAAACGACCCAACGATCGTGTATCGGTGTCGGAAATGAAGCAGGATTTCGCCAACTGCTTGTCGAACAAGGTATGTTGAACGCAGGATTTATTTGGATGATTTTCACCCGGTGATGCAAATTATAACAGCATAACTGCAGCAAAAATCATCCAAACTACTTCCATGTTATATACGCTTCAATAACGTTCAACGAAGAATTCTCAAACCGTCAGGTGACAAACTCAACCCAGTGATGTTTTCAAAAAACGCATAACTGCGCCGAGTTTATCCACCAACAGCTTGAAGTAAAACCGAAGAACTGCTCGCAGAGCTGAATTTATATACCCGTTGTACGAACAATGCGGTTGATAATGCCGGCGCGCACATCAAAAAAACTATGGGCTGTGATATGATATTGCTAATTTATCGCAACGAAAATAACAGATCACACCGATAGTTCCTTAAACGTACGCACCGAGATTGGGAAATACCTTCGCGTTTTGTTTTGGCTGCGCCGCGCATGTTGATTAGTCACAATAACATTTTCCTTTGCTGAATCTAGCTTTATGATCATCGAAACGGCACTCATATAGTTAGATCACCAAAGAAAAATATGACGAGACTTGGTAATAATTTGGCGCAGCTCAAGAACGGATCACTAACAAACGTAACGTAACGCAACCGACGGATACTTTTCGCAATGTGACCAAATTTTGATTTCGTCGCGCTTTTATGGTAGGGTTGCGACTTCCCACCACATCCCTAAAGCATGTTTGCGATTTACCTGGCAGCCCTAATGACTGCAGTTGGCTTCGCAGTCATTTAATTCGATGGCATTTGATTGTGTATTTGTTATGTTAATACTGGTTTCGTCTAGTCCGTCTGGGGCCGATTTAATTGCCCCATAATGGCCTTGCAAATATTTTGGAAAGGAAATTTCAATTTCTAAACTCGTTGAAAAATTGCCGCGTTGTTAATTGTGGTCATTATAGCATACTTGATACATGAATAGAATAGTCATCATTATGTTAAATATCTTTTTGCCATTATCGCTTTTGATTATGTTGATAAATTGCCTTAAAATGGACAATATTATCGATTTATCTATATTTACATTCCCGTCGTGGAATCATGTTATCTATGATGTTTATTTTCAACATTTATTTAATTTGTTTATTTGCTTTGCTTTATTAATCAGGTGAGCTTTAAAGGATTCGGCATCTCCGGCGAGAAATTGCAAACTCAAGCAAAGTTCATGTACGACAGCAAACAATATGCCCTCTCGCATGGCAGCGTTATCATCGCGGCGATCACCTCGTGCACGAACACGAGCAACCCCAGCGTAATGCTTGGCGCCGGTCTGCTCGCGAAGAATGCCGTAGCGGCCGGCTTGAGCGTGGCGCCCTATATAAAGACAAGCTTATCACCTGGTTCCGGGGTTGTCACCTATTATCTTAACGAATCGGGCGTGATTCCAGCGCTGGAAAAGCTTGGCTTTGACATTGTCGGCTACGGCTGCATGACCTGCATCGGCAATTCGGGCAGCATCGATGAGAACATCGCCAACGCCATCGAATCGAACGATCTCGTCTGCTGCGGCGTGCTGAGTGGCAATCGCAACTTTGAGGGTCGCATTCATCCCAACACACGCGCCAATTATCTTGCCAGCCCGCTGTTGGTGATTGCATACGCCATTGCCGGCACCGTGTGCATTGATTTCGAAACAGAACCGCTGGGCACACGGCCGGATGGCTCGCCCGTCTTCTTGCGCGAGATTTGGCCAACGCGCGCCGACATTCAGGCCGTCGAACAGAAGCATGTGATTCCGGTCATGTTCAAGGAGGTGTACGCGAAGATCGAAGAGGGTTCGTCGGCATGGCAAGCGCTTAATGCGCCCGTAGGCAAATTGTATCCGTGGTCGACCGAATCCACCTACATCAAGAAGCCGCCATTCTTCGACGGCATGACGAAGCAATTGCCCAGCATCGAGCCGATTTCGAATGCGCGTGTGTTGTTGAACCTTGGCGACTCGGTGACGACGGACCACATCAGCCCGGCGGGCAGCATTGGACGAACGAGTCCGGCGGCACGATTTCTGGCGACGAAGGGATTAACGCCGCGCGATTTCAATTCGTATGGGTCGCGTCGCGGCAATGACGATATCATGGCGCGCGGCACCTTCGCCAACATTCGGCTGGTGAACAAGTTTCTGGGTAAGCCGGGACCGAAAACCATCTACCTGCCGAGCAATGAAGAGATGGACGTCTTTGACTGCGCACAGCGATATGCGAAGGACAATACGACGCTGATTTTGATTTGCGGGAAGGATTACGGATCTGGATCGAGTCGGGACTGGGCTGCTAAGGGACCTTATTTATTGGTATGCATGAAACTTGTTTGATTTGCGAAGTTGCGGAATTAATTGCGTTTCTTTATTGTGCAGGGAATCAAGGCAGTTATTGCAGAGTCATTCGAACGCATCCACCGATCGAATCTGGTGGGTATGGGAATTGTGCCGTTGCAATTCATCGATGGCCAAAACGCCGAAAGCCTTGGGCTGACCGGCAAAGAATCGTACAACATTGCGCTACCGAACGACTTAAAGCCTGGCCAGCATATCACTGTCTCCACAGATAGTGGAAAACAGTTTGAGGTGCTTTTGCGCTTCGATACCGAAGTCGATCTTTTGTACTATCGCAACGGCGGCATTTTGAACTACATGGTGCGCAAGATCGCAGCATAAATATTACGTTAAAACATCACAGGTTAAAGGTGGTCGGCATTTACGGTGAACAAAAAGTTTCGTATGAGTGCATGAAATTTATATATTTGTTTTTCTATTATGTTTCGTTGTTTTATGGCAAATAACGAGTTGTTGGGTTTAATTCACAATTCTTAACGTTTTAGTAATAAATGATTTGCGATATCGTTGATCTTAAAATGGTTTCATTTATTATAAATCGATTTAAAAACAGTTCACCCTTCACAGATGTGATAATACAAATTTCGCCCCATTTCGGTAACAATGACATAAAATTGTAAGTTTCAGTTAACGTCGGTATCATGAAAATAAATATCGCAACATTGATTATAAACGAAGACACCCGTCGTGATTGGAATGCATTGTGAAATGCACGGCAGTTTACGCATCGTAGGTCGATGCGGAAACGTTGCCTCCGGTTCCGGTCCAGTTGGTATGCACGAATTTGCCTTCCTTGCCCAATAACTCATAGGTGTGCGCTCCGAAATAATCGCGCTGCGCCTGCAGCAAGTTCGCCGGCAGCCGCTCCGAGCGGTAACCGTCGTAGAAAGCGAGCGCTGTGCCCAATGCCGGCGTTGGTACGCCTATCAATCACCAAAGAAAATGATTACACATGCATTATTGCGGCTACGATTGAAGTAGATTACCTAATGTCACGGCGGTTGCAACAACGTTACGCCATCCTCTCTGCGATTGCGTAATCGCATCCAAGAAGAACGGCGCGAGTAGGAGCGACTTCAGCTCGGGATCCTTGTCGAAGGCAAGTTTGATCTGGCCGAGAAAAACGGAGCGAATTATGCATCCGCCGCGCCACATCAGCGCAATTTTGCCATAGTCCAATTTCCAGCCATGCACCTGGGCCGCTTCGCGGAACAGCATGAACCCTTGCGCGTACGAAACGATTTTACTCGCATACAAAGCCTGAAATTTTGACTGATATAATATGCTCATTGATGAGGCTTTATAGAATAATATACTTGTTTGATATCCTCCAAGAAAGCCTTCTTGTCTTCTTTAAATGCGCAACAAGGCCCCGGAAGCACCATACTCGCGGCTGTTCGTTCCTCCTTCATCGCCGACAAGCATCGGCTGAACACCGCCTCGCCGATTAGCGTCACCGGCATGCCGTAGTTCAGCGCTGTAACTGCCGTCCACTTGCCCGTGCCCTTCTGCCCGGCCGTATCGCGGATCTTCGGCAGCAGATATTTACCTATCCCAGACAGAATTAGATTTATCTGCAGCACACATCACTTGTATACTATACCATCGGCGTCCTTGTATTGCAAGATATGTTTGGTGATCTCGATCAAGAAGCTGTCCAGCTCGCCCTTGTTCCACTCTTCGAACGTGCTCGCCATCTCCTCCTGTGTGATGCCCATCGCGAGCATCAGATGATACACCTCCCCGATGAGCTGCATGTCTCCGTACTCGATGCCGTTATGCACCATCTTCACGAAGTGGCCGGCACCGTCGGCGCCCACCCAGTCGCAGCACGGCTGGCCGTCGGCTTTCGCGGCAATACTCTGAAAGATCGGCTTGATGTGCTCCCAGGCGGCCACATCGCCACCGGGCATCAGCGATGGCCCATAGCGTGCGCCCTCCTCGCCACCCGATACACCGGCGCCGACGAAGCGAATACCCTTGGCGGTCAGCTCGGTGTAGCGTCGCTGGGTGTCCTGATACTCGGAATTGCCGCCGTCGATGATAATATCGCCCTTCTCGAGATGCGGCAGCAGCTGCTCGATGAAGCTATCAACAGCAGCGCCCGCCTTCACGAGCATCATCACGCGGCGTGGCCGCTTCAGCTTCTCCACGAGATCCTTAACAGACTCGGCGCCGATAATGCTCTTGCCCTTCGCTTCATTGGCGATGAAGGCGTGCACCTTGTCGACGCTGCGATTGTACGCGACCACCGTGAAGCCGTGGTCCGCCATATTCAGAATGAGGTTTTGGCCCATCACGGCCAGCCCGATGAGACCGATATCACTGAAATAGGCAAGAGTGATTAACGCAAGGCATTTGGTTGTAAAGTGTTGCAATGTCAAGGGTGATACGTTGGCGATGTACTTTTACTATTTTTCCCGAGGCCGGCCATCACCATCAACCACGAATCGTCCTACTTTTTCAAGGAGAATCGTTAATCTTTTGCGCGCCGGCAATTATTTACACTTTCTATTTCTGAGTGGAAATAAAAGATTTGTTGCAATACGTGCGACGGATATTATGCTTCAAAATTTAGGTCGAGAATTGATATATTTCTGGTTGTAAATGCTTGGTAATGAAAGTACATATTCTTTGCAGTTAGGTAATGATTTGGAAGGCAAAGAAATTTATGAGTAAACATTAGTCATGGATTTTGATTAGCATTTAACGGTAAGAAACCTATTAAATATAAAATTCTGAGATTGAAATTAATACATAATAATAATCATTATAGGTTATTTTAATCGTGATGAAAATTACGAAAATATAAAAAGTTTCCAAAACTTTTGACTAATGTTCAATGTCTAATGTTACTGATTATGCAGTTTTATTATGTCCTTGTCGGTAACGTCTCATGACATGTCAAACTACCAAATTCTCATGCAAATTCATAAATAATGAGGATAAATATTAAACTTTGGAATACGTACCCACTCATTTTGGGATATTATTTATAAAATATTCCTTCGAAACACGAAAATACTGGAAGGACGCGGCTTTGGCAATGCGTAGCAACAACCAGCAACAACAACGACGCGCCACGAACGAACGCTCGATCGGAAATAAAACGTGCATTCGGTTGCGATGGTGTTGTCTCTCGGCGGGCCAGCGTAAACCCGTAAATTCACGAGCATAAAAGCTGATATAAAAAACCACTCGGTAATAGCGTGTGCTATGCCATGCGATTGCGTATTTCATGCATCGTACGATTCACACATTCATGTCGTTAGAATATGTATTACATTATAATGCATATAATGCTGCGTTGTTTGCGTATGGGTGTTCCATGTGCTTACGTAATCACGCGGTGGTGTTCACGATGGAGTGGTCGCTCATTCGCGATGCGATCATGTTCGATGATATCCCGGTTGTTAAAAGACAAGGAAAGTCACATTGACTATGTGGAAAGGTCATTAGCGATACAAACTAAACCTTTAAAGCTACACTTTTGTAATTAATACTAATGTGTATCCTCTTACGTATAAATATTATAATTAGTTGGTCATCATTATGAAATTGCAAACGGTAATGTTATATTGCAAGTATTTATTGAGATCTATTCAATATGTTTTCGAGGTACGTATTATTAAAGGCACAATTTTATCTGCCGCCACAGCGGCGGTTGATAATCTAATCTGATTGATCATATTCTATAAATCTGGATTGTGTTTGCAATATGCTCAATCAACTACTATAATTTTGAAACGAGATTTATAAGTGCCTGTTTAAGAGAGTGAGAAATAAAACACAAACACTATTGTTAGTCCATTAACGCCCAAAGAATTTTAAAGCTTTTTGGAGTTCTAGAATCATCCACATCGCTTATAATTAGTTAAGGTTGAATGTTTTCAACGTTTTGGTCACTGGTTACAAATTTATACATTCATTACCTTCATAGAGGCACTTTTCGGAGATATACGAGTACAATAGTACAATAGATCACCTGACTTTTGCAAAACCAGTTTTCGTTTCCCGGAACTAACATTATGTGCGATTAGGTATATCAAGAAAGTTGAAACTTCTCTTTATTGAGTGCTTTGATTACCTAACAGGAAGAATTCGGAAAGCTTTTACCAAGAACAACTCGATAGATATTTATCACTCACAATGCTCCAAACTGCTCGAAACAACTAATTGTGAGAATTCTTGAACTGGAATCAATTCGTAATTATTCAATTTCGCAATTATACGAAAAATTGTTACTACGCGAATTAAAGCACAGTCAAAAGGTTCGCTCTTCTAAACAAATCAATTATTCAAAAAATTATTCGGCAAGACAGTGTTATTTGCATAACATTAAATAGAACTAAAGTAAAAGAAGAATTTTCCGATACCGGGAATCGAACCCGAGCCTGCTGGGTGAAAGCCAGCTATCCTAGCCACTAGACCATATCGGATAATGAACTCCTGTGTAATATTGTACCATCTCATATACATTTGGCAAAATATTAAAATTAATAAAAGAAAACTTATCATATAATATTATAATTTTTTATTTACCGTTGATACAGATTGTTGATTAATCTATATTGCTAACGTGCGCTAAGGGCAACAACAATCCGATATGGTCTAGTGGCTAGGATATCTGGCTTTCACCCAGAAGGCTCGGGTTCGATTCCCGGTATCGGAATTCTTTTGTTTTCGCTAATATAATTTACATTTTCCGATGCTCCTTGAACACTTATAACAAAATGATAGTTTTATACATGTTAAATAACTTTAACTTACCTACATTTTGTGGAAAATCTTCGATAAATGAGCGATTTGTACGAACGATAAAAATACTCTGCATTTTGTCGACTAATCACCGATTTACTAATCAATTTAACCGCATGAACCCACATTTCGATTAGATGCCATTGAAAACTATGTACAACGAAACATTTCTCACGCTTACTTAATACGTAGCTGATTTAAAATCACATCGAACTACGTTTACAATGAATTTTAAGCGAAAATGATGGAATGAATTGGGATTTGTAACAAAGGAACGGCTGATTTCTGTCAAGCACCTTCTCGCCGAAAAGAGGTTAGATTCCATAACAACAACAATTTGCTTGCAACTTGCTCAAAACAAGAAATAGTGTTAAAAGATCATCTCAACAAGCAACAAATTATGTATATTTACGCAAAATAACAACACATCCTCATTGCAAACAATGGTAAGCATATCCATTCGATTAGTTGCTGGTTTCTAACCGAATTCTTTTCTGCAGCACAAAATACAACTCACGCAGCATCATTATGTTTCTTTATTTCTCGTGTCAACTATATCCTACATAAATACGCTGTTTGGAGGCTTCGTCTTTGACGATAGCGAAGCCATAGTGAAGAATAAAGATGTGATGCCCTACACTTCATTGGCTGATGTGTTTAGGAATGATTTCTGGGGTACTGAAATTGCTCTCAATCTAAGTCACAAATCATATCGACCACTCACAATCCTCTCGTACAGGTATTTCTCTTATTTATAAGCACATTTAACATAATTAATAATTGTTTTTACAGAATCAATGTTTATATGGCTTCAAACAAGCTAAATACATTCCACTTGCATGCAACCAACATCTTATTGTTCATCTTTACATCTTTATTGTTTTATTATTGCTTAAAATTGTTTATTAAGAAAAATACTGCTTATTATGCAGCTATTTTGTTTGCTGTGCATCCAATTCATACAGAAGTGGTTGCCAGTTTGGTTGGCAGAGCTGATTTGCTCTCTTCAATGTGTTTTCTCTTTTCAATGATCATATACAATCTTCTGCTCAAACAGTGCTCAAACTCTAAGGCAACTTGTCTTTATATGTTGAATGTATTTGTTATCTTTTGTGGAGTTTTGTGTAAAGAAACTGCAATAACTGCATTGGTAAGTTTTGATCAACTGCATATGAATCAAAATTAATCATTTGTTTTATTTAAGGGCATGTGTTTTATATTGGAAATTCTCCAGTATTTGAATAAATCTCACTTTTCTTTAAGAAAGTGTTTGACAAAGTATTGTGGCACACGCTTTTGCGGATTGATAATTACATTCATTGGAGTCATGTATTTCCGACTATGGATAATGGCGTTTGAAGGTCCAATTTTTACAAAAATTGACAATGCTGCTGCTTATTCCGATAATTTATTTACTAAGGTATGTCTGTTTAACAAGAAAACAATGAATATTACTTGAGGACTTTCATTTGCAGGTTTTTACATATAATTATATTTATTTTATCAACTTGCTGCTACTATTGTGGCCACAATGGTTGTGTTTTGACTGGTCAATGGGTTGCATTCCACTAATTGCAACTACTGGTGATATTAGAATATTGTTTGTTCTACTCTTCTGGCTCAGTATTTCCTACACATTATTTATCTTCTATAAACAGTACAAGCAAAAAAATATAAGGTATGCATAACAAATTTTTACTGATGTCAGTTAATTTCCTTTTTGAATTTCAGCAATGAACTTCTGTTGGGTTGCTCACTTATGGTTCTTCCGTTCATCCCGGCATCAAATCTATTCCTTAAAGTTGGCTTTGTTATCGCCGAACGCACCCTGTTTCTGCCCAGCGGCGGCTTTTGCGTGCTGATTGCTCACGGCTATCGCAAACTGGCCAAAAACAAAACTGTCTCCAGCAAACATTTTTACTTTCTCTGCGGAATTCTTCTGGCGAAGACTCTCATTCGCAACACCGAATGGCTATCGGAGGAGACTCTCTTCACATCTGCGCTGCACGTGTGCCCGCTCAACGCTAAAGTGCACTACAACGTCGCCAAAGTGGCCGCCGACAAGCACGACCGCTTCCTCGCCGTTGAGGAATACCAGCGTGCGCTGCAACTGAATCCCGACTACGAGCAGGCGATGAATAATCTCGCGAATATATTTCGCGAGGATCGGCGTTATAAAGACGCCGAGGAGCTGCTGCGACGTGCTGTCCAGGTGCGTCCGAACTTTGCCGCTGCGTGGATGAATCTGGGCATTGTTTTATCGTCGATTGAAAACACCTCCGAAGCGGAGCAGTGCTACATGATGGCAATCAAGTATAGGCCCAAATATCCGGATTGCTATTACAACTTGGGCAACTTGGTATTAACAACTTCAGAATTTAGTTGTACATGAATAATTGTTGATGGCGATTTGTTCAATGCAGTATTTGGAAACGAAGCGTGAAATCTTCGCGCTGGAAGCATGGTCGAAAGCAGTCTACTATCGGCCGACGCATATCGCGGCTTGGAGCAACACTTTGGTGCTGTTGGACAGCCTCGGCAAGTACGAGGAAGCTGTGGAGAAGGCACGTAAGGCGTTAATGTACAATCCGGCAGCGGCAGCGCTGCACTTCAACATGGCAAACACATTGGGGAAGCTGCAGGAGTTTGAGCGGGCCGAGAAGCATTTTCTGGAGGCTATCAACCTGAATCCACGCAATGCTCTTTATTATAGCAATCTTGGTGAGTTTGACTGTATTCCCGATTACATTTAACTCAATTAACCGTTCGTCGTTGACCGCTGACACGTAAATTGAATTTATTGCCGACGCATGGTGTCGTGAAAGTGGCGTAAATTAAATTATTCCGAATTTGTTATCATTAACCCAATTCGGGTGTAATCATAAATCAATACACGGTTGGTGAATGTATTGCAACGGCAGGCGTCGTGCGGGGTGATGGCCCTAAAGAGATTACTGCCAACGACCCCTCCAAACGACGCGCGGTAATGATGAATAATTTTTCATGCAGGAGTGCTGTATCATCGCTGGAATAAGGTGGACGACGCGCGCGAAATGTATCGGCGTGCTCTGCGCATTGATCCCGCCATGCGAACGACGGCGAATAATCTCCGAAAATTGATACATACGCATGGCGATGCGAACGATATTGATTAGACGCAATCTACTTAGTAATTACTGCACTCGGTTTTATACAATGCGCCCTCATACAGTTGCGATGTTCATGAAACGAGGAACGAAATATTTATTAATAATAAATTGCGTTCCGATTACTTGCGCATTACGATAACAATGTCTCAATATAAGACGTCCGGAAAATGTACATTTTATTACTACAACACCAATAAATAGCTACGTAGCGGTAGGTAAGTTGCTTTTATTGCAATCATAAACTTTGAGTTTCATCCGTTGCCACGCATCGCGCGTTAACGACAAATATATATTGAATGAAATTGATGCCTTGTGCGGTATGAAATTTCCGCGAAATGAAATTTCCGGTTAGCGATTGAACATTTGGCGTATTACGCTTGATTATTTCATTTCAAAAAGCCACCCTCGACGTGACGCAACCGCTCCCAATTTCATATTTCATTTTCGTATATGTAGAAAGCTAGTTTTCAGCGAATTTTGCCACCACAGAGGATATCCTAAATGTTACGAGGTTTCCTTTAATTCCACCCCATACTCCTTCGTGATTCAATGCGTGATTCATGTATGGAACTTTGAACAATTCGTAATTTCGGTGGAAAATGAAAAAGCAACACTTACCTCGTTTTTCCGACTGCATTCGATGTGTCCTTCCGTATCGATTTCGTGTTTTATTGCCATTCCAATGACTCCTATACTGCACTTCACATATGACTAATGGTACATGTACAATGCAAATGAAGTTCACTTTTAATAACGTTGGGAAAACACATTACTTATCTGAAAAATCATCAACATTCGAAAGGTCGGGAGGGCTAGGATTAGAAAAAGCGACATACAACACTTGCGATATTAATTTGTAATAATTTATTTAAGAGTCGATTATCTCTCGTTTATAATTTTTTTTTTGTGTCCCCTATTGGTCGGTCAACGTTCGTTCCACAACGTTCTGCCCGAGTTCACATCATTAATATATTTGTAGGCGGTTGACACCAACCCGTTTACTGCTCGTAAAATTTAGCTCGCAAAATGTTGCCCTCCCGCAATACATTATGTAATACTGGGGCTAGGGCTCAGGTTGTACAATAGCATTCATCGTTTCGCTCTACATGCTCGTTAATGCATGTAGATAAATATTCGAATATTTGTTTTGCTTTCTTTCTCCCCACAGCATTAATTCACGTGTATAAATTTATAATTTACACACACCATTCTACATGTGCCCCATTAAACCTTTTCGTAGCAATTCCCCATAGTTCAGGTCATTAGTATCGAGTTATTGTTTGGGTGTTTGTCGATTGTTGATACATTACATAATTAATTTATCGCTGCGCGTAGTTTCCACGTCGCTAGAAAAACGAGCGCCGCTGTTCGGCAGGCATTCAATTCCAACCACCGCACACGATGATGTAACGATCCGCAATTCGCCAAGTTTTAATGTGTGGTCTCACGTTTCGCGCACGCCGGAATCCATAAATTTCAAGGTGCTCGGCGCTACCCCGCGGCGCCCGAGGATTGACGTTGGTGGAAACTACGCGCATCGTGGAAACCTTCTTACATAAGCGTTGTT
>JARJDR010004994.1:0-20601 GCA_030264135.1 Myllaena sp. GC000078 | reverse complement strand
CTGTATAAAAATAGCACAAAATCTTTTCTGTCTGGTTCACGATATTTTTGTGTTTCTTAACGTGGCAACATTGTAACTAAAGACGTGTAGCAAAAGTAAGTGATTAATTGATTTGAATGCATTTAGCAGGCACTCACATTGAGTTTTTAGTTCCATTGAAACGTTTGAAGACAGAAAACATTGAGGCAGCAGTACCACCAGGGAGGTACTGGTGGCGGACCATAATTGTCGGTGCCATGGGGAAACGACGACGAACGTGTCCTTTACATATTGAGCGACGACCTTGTATTTGGTCTTCCGGATGACGACGTCCCTCTGATAGGTGGTGTGGCTATTCCACCACCTCATGACCAAGTGGGTGAATACTTCCAACCAATGGAAGAGGCTGCAAATATTCAACCACTTGCACATGAAGTGGTGGAACCACAGCAGCCACAAGAGATATGGAAAATATGGACTGCTTTGTATGTATGAAACATATTTTTATATTGTTTATAATATTTGTGTTGGATCATAGGTGACTGCAACCGACACGGATGTCTTCGTCCAAAAGCCAGGGACAAGACATCGTAAGTATTTAAGAAGAAAGTACAATCTGCGGCGGAAAAAATGGGAGATTAGTTTATGGGTGCTGCTGACGAAACCAACGTGCAGCTGCGACTCATCAATTCAAATTTAGAACGCCTGCAGCAGGGCGTCAATTCCATAAGCGAGTCGCTAAAGGCGCCCTCATTATTCAGGCGAAAATTCTTCACAAACTGACGCTCTGTGATATCGAAGGGATCGCGCGCATCCCTTAAGTGCCGCCTCATTAATCGCAACTCTGCGATCTGTTGGCGATGGTCAATTACTTCTTGTTCTTCAAGAGCTTGCAGATGCGCGTAGAAATATGCCATTTTCACTCGATATCTCTCGACGACAAATTCACAAATATGTATCTTGGGTTAGTGAGGTTAATGTACGCAGGGGGCGAGCCGCATGATGCCATAGCCCCGAACACGACCGATGTCATTGCGGCGCAGTGCGAACGCGATGAAAAGGGTCGTCTTGAGATCGGCTCTGCTCCCGACCAGACTCGATTTGACGTTTCGTGTCGCGTAAATTTTGAATCAGCGGTAAGTCAGCGCTTTTTGAGTGTCGTCACACTTTTCTGATAGACGGTCGCGTAGTGCCGACAGAATACGGTTTAGACGATAGTATAGCGAATTGACAGCTATGACGGCGTAGAAGAGAGTCGCTATTAAGCGACAGAACCGCCCTCCAGGAACGCGACGACACCACAGAGGATGAAGATGGTGGAGATGATGAAGACCCCCTCATCAAGCCCCTTAATCAAGGGCGGACGCGAGAGGTGGTAACTGCTCTAAAATCGCGAAGCCAAAGCGTGGTATATACAGCTACGGATAAAAAAAAATTCCGAACAATGGTAAGCCTTCGGTTAGCATTAAATGAATACGGGCTCAAGGTATATAATTTTTTGTTTTATAATATATTTTCTGCATAAAGTAACTTTATTAGTTATTATTTTTATCGTTTAGCAAATTGTGTACAAAAAAATTCCTAAATTATACGCGTAACTATTATATTCATATAACAAGAATTATAAAAATATGAGCCGGCCTCCCTCGAGACGAGCTCCATCTGGTCACAAGTCCCCTATTTTTCATGTTGTTTCTGATAGCCTGTATGAGTCGGGCATCTCTTTAGGTGTAATCTGTGACTGAAGCTAACAAAGGAATCGTCTCTTGTTCTAACAACCCAAATTGCGTTAATCGATGTAATTTGGTCGGACATAGCGATAACTGACTTTGCAGCTATTATCATATCCTCTCAACGAGTATCCGGCACTTTCGCAATTGCGAGACTTTGAAGACGTCGAGGCGGACGCGGTTGCTGTTGCACGAAAAAACATACTGTCGTGATATGTTAGAGAACATTGCCCGGCGTTCCAAACACATGAATCCTGAACAGAAAGTTGTATATGATACAGTGATGGATCGACCCGGTGGGACTGGCAAGTCAGTCCTGCTTGAACAGATCCTTGCAGCTGCACGCCTGTTAAATATCGAGGTGCTCGCAGTTGCGTCGGGCGGAATTGCGTCGTTCTTGCTACTGGGTGGTTGCACGGTGCACTCGCGCTTCAAGCTTCCTCTCAAATTGACTGAGACACCTACGTGTTCTGTATCGATGCAGTCCCATCTCGCTCAGCTCCTACAGCAAACGCGTATGATAGTGTGAAATGAGGCGCCGACCATATGTCGTAACGCTACGTTTTGGAGGCGATTGGTAGAACACTGCAGGACCTCATGGGTCATGGGTTTGCCGTTTGGTGGCAAAATTATGCTGCTGACCGGAGATTTTCGCAACATCAACGGAGAGCTGTAACGGGACTGCAGGTATGTCGGCTTTCGCCCAACTGTCTCGATGCAAAGATAATGACTGGCGCTCGCAAGGGAGAAAGTGTATTCATACCGTGGATCACACTCATCAGTGAGGACGAGAGGATGCCATTTAAGTTGCGGCACCGACAATTTCCCGTCCAAGTAGCTTTCGGTATGACTATCAACAAGGCTCAGGGCCAGTCTGTCCGCCGGCTGGGCATCTACCTACGAGAGCCGGTATTCTAGCACGGCCATATGTATGTCGCAATATCGCGCTGCACCATAAAAGCCAAGATTAAGGTGGTCATAGATTGTGCTGAACACGAAGAAACAGACGGGAGGTATACAAAAAATATTGTCTTCCGCGAAATAATAAATACGCTACCTCCTAACTATTTTTGCATTATTTTTGTATTAGATAGCTTTCAACGTGAGAGGACAGGCATATAATTCGCAGATTCGTAAGATGTTCTATTGAAAATCTACATCATTGCACCTTAATTAAACATCTAATTGTTAATAAAATTATTGTTGTTTAAATATTATTGTATTCCTCCGGTAACTTATAAATATAAAGATTCTATTTATGTACGATGGCCCCGGTACAGCGGGGCCCTATAAGCTTGTTATGTAAATAAATTGGAACCGGTTGAAAAGTTTCAAAGTATTAGAAGGCTCGTTATATGTATTCGCATTGCGTTGCTTTGTCGAGAATATGTCTAAAGTTAGCCGCGACTATTTTTACAGAAGTCATTACGTTATCTTCACAATCGTATGACTTTATTTCAGTGTGGCAAGTGCGTAATTTGTAAACAAACGCAATGTCACCGCATGCAGGAGAAAGTGAACTGAAGAAACTAATGAAGCGCTTCTATTTATTAGCCTTGAACCGTACATGTTTAATTGTACATACTCGCCTACTGCATAGTTCGCAATGTGCACCAAATCTAGATCGACATCGCGTGTATGACAAGTTTCTTCTAATTTTAAAACTTGTTTATGCGAGTTTGAACTAAATTTGGCCGGCCACAACTGCGTCGCGCGACGCGTTTTTAATTAGCATTGCTTTTCAAGGAATTCCATGCAGATATAAACAATTTTTAATTCCTGGTTGGCGTTTTGCAATCCCGCTTATAACGATTGAAGATGTCGGGCGAATTATTTTACGATTTTGATAACGATCGCCCCCGGGACAGATGGTTTTATTATCGTCTCTTCGTTTATTACCGTATTATTAGGTCAATCGAATAGGTCACTCTGCTTATCTGGCAGTAAGGGGTCCCCCAACGAAGTATCAGTATCAACAATACAAGAGCCGCGTGGGTAATAAAACGCGCGCGGAGCGATAGTATATTAATTACGCGTCGGCGGTCGGCGATAATCATTTGCTCATTGTGCAAGGCACTGCAGCACCCCGATGGAACTAACAACATTAATATCAGCACCCGTGAACACTTTGATCGGATCATTGTGATCGTAAATTGTATTTTTGTTCGTTAATTTTTCCATTCGATGCTAATGTCAAAGTTGTAATTGTTGCTTAATCTTAACGCATAAAAATTTGGGGCATAGATCTCTTTGCACAGTTTCTAACATCTTTTATTTTAATTTATTAGTTTTACGATTTTCAGCATATATCTCCGTAATCGAGGCATCGCCGTTGATTAGCGCTCGATGGCGTTGATAAGCAAAACTCTTTGGCATTCCGACGACTTAAGTAATGGTAATGTTTAATAATGTTTTGATAATCATAATTTTGTTTTTAACGTTGTCCGATAACCAAGCGTATTGTACTATTTATTGTGTATGTATTGTATTTATTGTTTATTGACTGATTGGTATAAGAATAAATCTATTTGTTTAAAATGATACACGCGACACCGTCCTTTATGAAATAGACAAAATATCCAATTACAGAAAGCTCACTAATTACATAAATTTGTAATTTAGTTCCAAGTCTTGGCATGAAATGTCACCACTAGACTAAATTTCGTTTTTATAGCACGTCTGCTAGAGGCTCGCCACCCTTCCCTATAGTTTCCTGCCCGCGATTGCTCTGGCGAGCGCCTGAGCGTGGCGGTACTACAGCCGCGGCAGCAGCCAGCTGCGCGCTTGAAGGAGCGCCTCGCGCATCGGCATCGGATTAGCCGCCGCGCCGCGCCGCGCCGCGCGCCGTGCCCCACAATGCTGCGCTCAGCTGCGCTGCGCATACACAGAGCGACGACAAAAAGAGGGCCGGAAGGCCGCGCGTATCGCATCGCAGTGCTGAGCGTGCCTCCCAGTCCTGCCTCCGAATCGTGATCGCGCGACAACCAGCAGCGGGCGGCGCAGCAGCAGCAGCGGCAGCGGTAAAAGGCCAGTCTGGGCCAGTCTCATTATCCGTCTGCATCAGCCAGCGCGCTCGCGACGCGTCCTCCCCCGGTTACGACAAATTCCTTCAGTGAGAACACCCGCCGCCGCCGCCTCTTTGCGATTGTGCGTGGTGTGCTGTCGTTGGGATCGGCGGTGGTTGTTGCCGGGGTGGAGGTGGTGAAGTCAACGAACGCACGAAAAGGGCGCCGGACGATGCGGCATATCGCTAAGTTTTAGTGCCCCAATTTCTCGCCCTCGGAGACGCGGTGCGCGGCGCCGGTTGTGTGCACTTTCTGCATATTTGCACTGGTGGTTGGCATTGCGTGCGCGATGATGATGATGCCTCGTGCGGATTTTGTGCCGTCGACCACGGCACGTTCGTGATCGAGTGCGCGGGCCTGCATGTCAGCGATGTCGCGTACGGCAGACGATGCTGCGTCTTCTTATTACGATTATGCGGACCCCAGGGGCGTTAATGTACGTATTGCGAGGATTCCTGACACTGTATTTACACCTGCTATAAGTTATTAATATACTACGTTTATTTTGTTTATATATTTGATATGTTTTATGTATGTATTACTGATTAAAGTCATGGCTTGCATGTTTATGTCAAATCTGTAAATAAATCTTATTTCATTTTATTACCTTACTTCATATTCCCTACTTATTACACCCTATGAATCCTATATGTTGTGTGCACCACACGAATTAATTAACACATGATAATGATGATGATGATGATTGGAAATGAACTCTTATTCATGTACGTATATCAAGGAATTTCACAAAATATGCAATGAAACCAGCTAAATTAATATGAATCAATAAACTAGTAATTTCCGGTATTACCGGAAATGTTGGCTGATGACCTTAAATTAGTATCAAAAAACTATTGGACTATTTGTAGCAAAAAAATTGAATTTGTAGCTGCGCGCACGGTATTTAGCAAGTTGAGATAAAACATTCATTTATAATAAACAGATAAGTAACATTCCTCTTTGAATCTGTTGAGTGCGAGCGAATTCGACATGCTTAATGACAAGAGCGTAAAATTGTTATAGGTGGGCGTGCTTCAAATTGTTAATAACATTAATGAAAAGCAATTTATTTATTACGGCGCTGATGTGTCGCGTTGTCGCACGGAATGCACGACTCGTTTTTGTTCACTTGTCCACTTTGCCTCTTGTACCGGTCAGAATAATGAAGGGCTTAATTTAGTGGATTGACAATTGCTGCTATGAATAAAAAAAACCAGTAAATGTTGTCATGTTACGTTCACATTTCCAATAGGAAACTAGATTTTTTGAATATATTCAACTACATTCATTAAAATGAAATTAAGAGACGTCTAGTAATCCGATAGATCAAACATTACACGAGTGTATTGCTTTGTAGGTCGTGAATTAAAAACTGAATCAAAACCTAGGCACCTAAGTATTAAATTCATCTCGTCTGATATCATATCCAGTTTAAGCAAAAGAAAGACAAATAGTATAGTCTGCATTTGAAATGGATTACAGACAGAAGTGGAAACTCAAGCCACCGCAAACAATTGAAGCCGAGCAAGAGAGGTCAAAGTGTGTCAAGAGGTCTTCAGCAATGTTCCACTCGATGCCCAAAACTCTGCGCACGAAATTCGGCGCCGCCCGCTAAAGTTCAATTAACTTCTCCGCGCGCGCAAACTATCGCGATGCACCACGTCGTCGACTTGCAAATGAAGAGCGTCGTCAGTAGCACCGCCGTGGGCTGCTGGGTGGTGCGCAAATTCGCAAACTATATCCAAGCGTGCCAAATGTATTCGCGTTTAGCACGTTTTATTGTTTGCGTAAATAACATCGACGAACCTAATCTCGGGCACTGCGCGCGCCCTCAGCGGCCTCTCGCATCGCGCGCCTGGCAACGGAGCGTGGCAACATGTCAAATATCGACACCGATTGATACTAATATGTTCACCAATAAAACACCAATGCAATCGGGAATGCGTATATGGACGGGCGTATTAATAGGTCCGTCGCGGACGCGGGCCAGCGTGCGCTAGCGCGTTTCATTGTCGCTGTCGCATTCCGATTGATATTATTAATACTATGGAGAAACTAACGACTGCCGCGCGAGATGGTCACGCCTGTCGCTCGCAATCATCCGTTGCCGAAGCACACTCCAAACATCAAACGCATTCAGTTAGTTGAAGTGGCTTTTGCCATCGCGTGCGACAATTGCAGGATGCTATACATATGCTATGCATGTGCTATGATATAACGAGATGCAATGCGCAATATGTATCAATTTCAGTTTAACACACGTTAACATTTTCAAGTGCGAGAAATATGCTCGAATTGCACCGGTGGATATTCAACAATTAGAAATAATTGGGATTGTTATATAACTGCAAGCGACTTTTTCCGGATTCGCATTGTTTTTTTGCGAAACACAAATGAAATGTGATATCTCGATTGGCGAACGAACATGCAGCCGGAACAGTAGCTGCAATTGCGCGGTCCACGCCGTTTCTATGGCAGCGAGCGCACACTTTGTGCCCGGCGCGTGCAATAATAATTGGTTCTGCGAATATTCCGCGAATCGGTCGGTTGCCCGCCGCGCCACCGCTGTTTGGTAAATCCCGCTGAATATTTGAATAGACGTCCTTCGGCGCCGTTGCAACAAGTGCACTTTCATAATTTATTGCGAGCGCCGGCCGCTTAAAATCTTATCGAAGCACAGGGTTATTTTCCCTCCAACATATGTTGCATAGATTGAGACAATCGTTTTAAATTTGAAAAGCCGAATCTTATATTCTTAGATATTAGCGCAATCCTTTTGTAATCAAGCTTAAAGCTTTCATACAACCACACATTTTATGCTAATTTAATGTTGTGTAACAGTATGATAATTATTGATTTGTGCGCTAAACCGTACGTGTCGTGGATTTTTCGCAAGCGTATAGTCGATATTCGGCGCACCGTTTGGCGTTGTTAACTTTGACCTTAGACGCTTTTTGCGTTCAAGGTAACGGATTAGATTTGCAGATTTTAGCGGCCCTGTGTAATGGTACCGCTCGTGCAAAATAAAAATAATTAAATCTGCTATCATATTCGTTACGTTGCGAATAGAGTAGTTATGAACAACGGATAGTCCGGCTCCAATTTTGTTGATATACTCGTATTACTTGTTTATTTTTATTTAGCGGTTTTTCAATATTTATTTATTTTCATTTGCGTGGTCTAGTGACATTATTATTCGTTGTAAACATTGCGTGAAATAGAATAAAATGTTCTTATTGAAATGTTTTACAGCTACATAATTCTATTTGGGATTGTTACCTTTATCTATAGTACATGTTAACTATGTACTTGTAATTTGAAAGTCATTTATGGAACAATTAACAGTCACTTATTGCGTGCAAATTTGTAATCATAATCATGCATGGATATGGATACATCTATTATGATTTCTGTAAACCTATTTAAAAAGATGTCGAATTCAAATTAAGGCGTCATAATGCATGTATAATCAAATCAAATTCTTGCAAATAAATTTTTTATATAATATCCTCGCTGTAATGCTCGCTGTCTTTTTATACGCAGCGAATGGAAACTAGACGAAACAATGATGCAGACTTGCTTGTGCGCAAATCGCCAATAAAGCGGGCATAATTGAATTACGTTCTAGCTTCGGCCGGTGGATGAACAAAAAGCGCTCGTCCGTCAGATTGGTGCTATCGTACGCCTGCTTGTTGTTCCGTTTTACACATGTTCGATAAATGTACACACATGCATGCATATTGTTTGCCACACCGAGTACCTCAATAGATATTTATTGGCTTTTGTTATATAGATGGGAGACTGTCTGTAAATTGTCTAGTCCGGCGACGCATCCGAAACGTGATGTCAATACACTCATAATTCATAATTCATCAGCGAACTTCGAAGTGCCATAAAACACATACGAAATCGATGCGCTTGTTCGCATCGCTTTGAATCGACTCGCGGTTTATGTCGACCGCTGAAGACGTCGTTCTCAAAAATGTTTCCTTCCCAACTAACACGCTGATGCTCTTTGAATATAAACATACGTTGTTGAAACTTACATAATTCAATGGGAAATCAACATACTCGCCCGGCCGTTCGCTATTTTTAAATCCTCTCCCCTTTCGCCAATCTTTGGACGTGCTGCGGTAATTTTTAATAAATTTGTCGATGGATTGCTTGCGCCCAAGAGCGAAAGCGTGCGTATTTATAAATATTGTCAAAATGCAATCGCTCCGATCGGGGAATCGACACTGCTCTATTAGTAAAGCAAACGATCAGAAATAGAACGGCGAAATTTTATGCGCGAGAGCAATTTCCTTTGGGGCGCGCATTTTTATCCTCGATTTGAATGACGAATTTGATCAATCGGAAAGCCAGTAAAATTTTGACACGCAACGAAAACGCGCGTGCGGTTGCCGTCGAACCCCGTCAGAGACTCGGGGATCCAATCGAACTCGGACACGCTACCAATTCCGAAGTGCAAATTAAAACGCGGTAATTGTATAAATGTTTCGGGTTGCCGGCGGACGTGTGCGTTTGATGCATCACTGATTGAGCATGTTCTTCGCGACACATACTTTCAGCGCAGGCACCGCAGCAAACGGATTGACGAACCGGTGTGCCGTTGACAGGTCAAACCGACGAATGCGTTTAATTAAACGCTGACCTACACTTGGCCGGGAGGTACAATTTACCTCTTTTTCTAGTCCATGATCAGCACGTTTACGTTCAATTTCTAGCTTAATACCCAAGTATATATCTCCTACAAAAGATAAGAGGATTAGCACAAAATTCCACCATTTTAATCCGTTATTAAACGTATTAGAATTGTCAATAAACAATCCACTGCGATAATTAATCATTTGCTGTGTGCGCTGATTAGATAAGCGTCTGCATTAGTCACACATTTTTACAAATTTCGTGCGTATTGGAAGAATGATCAAGAAATAATTAACCCGTCATTTGATAAATAAGAATCACCATGTTTACACATCATCAAAGCCTTCAAGCAATCACACAATAGAAAACGGCTCATTAAAGCCGCAGCCGGTGACATAATTTACGACTGCGCGCTTTATCGCAATTCATTTCTTTCCGTGTCGCCTTTTCCGCTCATTTCGCTATCGCACGGACAAGCCTTTTATGTACAGTCTTTCTTGATGTGAATGGGACTAGGTAGAAGAATTTGCATCGTCGTCATTAATCTCAATCGAATCAATTTATGCACGCGCATAAATATTCGTGATGTTTGCGTTAATCATCAGCACGCCTGCAGGATTAGGGTGACTCATGATTTGTTATTCTCTTCGATTTGGTTATTTATTTGATGCATTTATTTTAATGTTCAATTTGAAATTGTTGTTTGCGCTTTATGGGATTCGCATTCATTTGCGTGGCAGTTGCTCGCAAAACTTATGGAGTCGCGCCGGGAGACTGTCGATTATATTCCATTCCAAATAGATCATCACACTATAAAAGCTTTCGCTCGGAATTAACGAGTCGTTGGTTTGTTCGTCTGGCGGTTTATTTGTTTTTCGTAGACGACAAAAAGCGCGTTTCCGACGCCGAGGTCTAATTGAATATCATGTGACACCACATGCACACCACTTTTTTGCGTTCAATATCCTTCCTGCGAGCACAAGACACACTTGTACTTCAGACGCAATATGTTTCTTTCTTGTGTTTGCATTCTTCGTGTGTGCATTCGAGGGAAGGGGAGAATAAAGTTACATTGCGCATGATAAATTTACCCACACAACCAACCACTTCCATTCAATGCACGTGTCCTTTGGCGTTTGAGCCCGCAGACATCATATTCTCCCGTTGCAGATGCGACCGACATAAGTTCGTTGCACGATAGTTTCGCATCGTGAAGGCATCGTGGAGCAAACAATGAGCGGACGGCCGAGTTCAGGTGGCGGCAGGACGTCGACCGGCGCCGGCGGCGGCGGTGTGTGTGGTGGAGGCGCCGGTGTTGCGGGCGCGCAGCAGCAGCAGCAGCAACATCGCCGCTCCGAGTCTGGCGGCGGTGGCGGCGGCGGCGGCGGCCACCACAGCCATCGACGGCACGGGTCTTCCGGTTCGTCGAGTCACAATCACTCCGAATCGGGCCAGAGCATCGATTCGGCCGATTATCACCATACCCATCACCATCACCATCACGGCGGGCGCGAGCGCAAGCATGGCCATCATCGCTCCAAGTCCGGCGTACACGAGCGCGAACGCACCGAGAGCACTTCTTCGCAATGTAAGTTGGCAACGCCGGCCGCGAGTCCCACGCGCAGTTAGTGCAATAATTGATGCGATATATTGAAAAGTAATTACGTGTGCAAAGTCACGCACGCTGAAATCCGTTCCGTGGCTAATCGCATGGCACGCTCGCGCTCCCATTTACAGTGTCGAATCGTCTGGAGTTCCGTTCGCAAATGATCAGTGGCAGCGCGGGCGGTGGCGGCGGTGGCGGCGGCGGCGGTGACTCGCATCCGCTGCGCCCAACTAGCCTCTATCCACTGAAGAACAACGACGGCGTCATTCTCGGTCCCGAGGCGCTGCAACCGGAGCGCGAGCCGCTTCACTTCGACGTCAATCTGATTGGCGCGCCGCCGGAAGTCGAGCAGTTGGTGCAGAACATCAAGCAGGTCGCCGAGCAATTCCTCTATCACTGGAAAACGTTCCCGATAAGTCAGTACTTCTCATTATGTCAATTACAGCCTTTTTGCCTTCCCTATGCATTCGCGCAAACTTCCTTGTTGTCCAGGATACACTCCCGATTGATTAAAGGATCTTTCTTTTTTTCATTTTGTTTTCCTGCAAGGGACGATTAAAGAATGTGATAAATAATGGCTCTCGATGGGTTTGTGTAGTACTTCCCAGTCCGGTCGCACAAATGGACTCGTTTCCCACGTCGAACGTGACGTCGGACGGCTCACTTGGGCGCTCCAAGTGCAAGTACCACCTCAGGGATCTGTTCGTGACGCCGTCGTTCGACGAGCTGGACGCGGTCGCCGTGGACAGCAAGGGCGAGACGCGCAAGCTCACCGGCAAGCAGCTCGAATACATCCGTGAGCGAGGGTAAATTTATTTCGATATATGAATGCGGTATTTTTTCGAATATCCATTGAGTCAACACACGTGTACTTCCACTCCCCAAAAAGCTTGCACAAGGATAAATACGGCAAGCCGAAGCGGCTCAACTACCAACAGCTCGATTCGATTCGACGCAAGGGGTACGTTTCCAAAACCCTGTCCGCCGCTTCCGGCGTTGTTCGTTTTTCCATTCTGCCATGTGTGTGACTGTGTGTTCACATTTTCTGCTATGTTGTTCGAATCATCATGGTCCTTCGTTTCTGTTCTGTTGGGTCTCAGCGATATTATTTCGATTATTCGCTATTCATATATTTCGTAGTGTGAAGGCGACTGTTTCCATTGTGGCGTTCGCATTTGCAGCGAATTCGAGGTGGAATCGTTGAACTTCCCCGGCCAGCAGCATCGATGGAAGCTGTCGCAGCTGCTGCAGAAGGGCACCGAGCGCAGCAAGGAGTCACTGCTCAACGATATGGCACTCGCGTTGCGCTTTCTCTTCGTGACGGCCAAAAATCGCATGGCATCGCACTTCTTCTCCGTGTCGGAAGCGCTTCGCTCCTTGCTCGACGGCCTGTTGCGGATATTAGACATCTTCGTCGGCATACCCAGTTTGCAGGCGCATAATTTGGACACGAAAATACGCGAGGAGCGCAGCAAGTATTTGGTTGCCGAATTGGTTTGTCGTGTAGGTATTTCGCAGGCTAATGAAGATCTCGAAGATTAAGTGCGGGACTTGTTTGCAGTCCGAGAATGAAGACTCACTGGAGATGCTATGCATGTATGTGCGAAAGCAGTTACGGCGCGCGGCGACCGAAAAGTTCGAGGTGGCGCGCGAATGCTCACAGTCGCCGGTCTCCATACCGTACCGTTTTCTCACGCCCGCCGCCGCCGAATTGGACCTGCGGCTGTGGGACCGCAACCTGATGAGGCAAGCGCTGCCGACGCTCATCGCCATCCTGGAGCGCGAGACGCGCGGCTGGTTTCTGCACTTCCGCGAACGCCTCATCGCCGAGCTGCGCGCGCAGAAAATGCCCGACGAGGACATCGAGCGCGAAGTGAACGAAGCGGTGATGCGGGAGTACCTGCAGCGCGTCTACAATTCCATCCTGTCCAACAGCGACATCGGCGCGCTCGGTGATGGCATCGCCGAGCTGCTCGTGCAGCAGGCGCAGAGCGTTGTGCTTATGCATCGCGCCGTCGAGAACGTGCAGCGGCGCTTGTCGAAGAGCCAGGAGGCGGTTAAGCGGCGCCTGTGCAGCGACCATCCGGTGTTGAGCCGTATTGGCCCATGGCTGCGCTCGCGGCTGGGGTCTGCCGAAATGAAGTTCAGCCTGGACAACCAGTGGAGCGCGCACGAGGAGGCGCTCGCGCTCTGCCAGACGCCGAAGCTTGCGCAGACCATCTACTTTCTGAATCGCGATCTCGCCTTCATGAAGGAGCGTGAGCCGGCGCTGCTGCGAGAGTTGCGCAAGGTGAAAACGCCGACGCGCAACTTCCTGTGGCCGACGCAGATCTGGCTGCCGACCAATTGGATCGTGCGCCGCAATTTTCAGGGCCAGAGCGAGGTGGTGCCAACGATGCTCTCGAAGCAGGCGACGAGCATCACCACGCCGCGCTCCGATCCCAGCCAGCCGGTGTTCCTCGTCGAGAAGGAGATTGTGCGCACGACGACGACGCGCTGGCCGATGTGGCGCGTCTTCAACTACTTCCATCGCACGTGGTGCTGGACGTGGAACGCGATGTTCTTCTTCGGCATCCTCATACCGTGGTGCAGTCCCGTCGGTCTGCGCGCGCTCTTCTCGCTCGAACCGTTCATGCCCGATTTGGAGCTGTCGCAGGTGAACGGTACGCTGTTCCCGCGCAAAAGCAGTCTCACGTCGACGCTCTGCTCGCGGCTTATCACTCTGTGGCGGCACATTTCCAAATCGCGCACGCATTTCGAGACGAAACCCGATACGGGCTTCATCGGCAAGGGGCTGACGCGGCACACGAATCGCGTGTGGAACTATTTCATCAAGGGTCTATTCGGTACCATTGGGATTGTGATCGTATTTCCCGTGCTGTCTCTGATGGTAATCCTCAGCTGCTTCTTCGTCGCCGCCACGGCCATTGTGTGGATGCCGGTCCTTACGCTGGGCGTGCAACTGGCCAACGGACTGATCTATGACCTGGACAGTCCGGAGCCGCAGAGGAATCGTTTCTTTGTGCTGCTAGAAGCGCTTATATGGAACATCAGTCTGCAGGGTTGCGTTCAACCCCTACTCGCCATCTTCGTAGCGGTCTTCATCTGCCCGTTGGTATCATTGATCATACTCGCTGGCGGCGTAACGCGTTATTGGTTCCGACTATTATGGGACGCCGCGATCTTTCACGGCTTGATTAAGAAACGCGGTCGCATACCGGCAAGCGACAGTTTTGTCGTGCGGCGTATTGCGGGCCCCGGGCTGGCGTCCGACTACTATTTCCAGATATCGCCCGAACAGGCACTTGCTGCCTTTGAGGCCAAGATGGAGTTGGACGAGTTATGCGCGTACCAAGCGGTTGTGGAGAGCACCATCGTACAGCCGCAGAAAGACTTTGCGCATTTCGTGGAGGCGTGTTTTGGTAGCTTTTCCACGCAATTGGCCAAGAACGGTCCCTATAAGACCCTCGAGAAGGAGGGTCATGATCTGGTCGCTGCGCTCCATGAGAAGCTGGAGCGGCGCCGCCGCGATTTACAGACTGGCCTCAACGCCAGCATCAAGGCGAAGATCAAACTCTCCACCAACGAATTAAAGGTGCGCTTGCATTACAGGACAATCTGGGGGTGATCGAATTTTGCAGTGTTTTGTTTTTGTGCAGATTGCGATCCAACAGGGCGCATTGATGTTGGAGCGCTTCTATCCGTCGCACATCCTGCCGAAACTCGGTTGCAACGAGGAGCAGTTCTGGGAGGACCATGCGCTGTCGGTGGGCGATTGGGCGGGGCTGGCAAGTTTGTTGTACACGGAACTCTTCAGTTTGGACATCCTCACGCCGCTGGATCACACCGACACTTCCTTCCGGTTGGATCCGCATCCCAACGCGGATATTAGCCGCTACACGGAAATGGTGCACAGCGCGCAATTGGGCGCTGGCGGACCCGACCTCCTGGGCAACGTCTACACGCCCAGGGGCAACATCCAAGTTCATTCGCCCTACCTGGAGGTGTCCGCCTTCAACCCGCGGAGCAAATTGACCGCGACCGGCAAGAAGGCTGAAAAACGCATGTGAGTGTATAATGCGATGCACGAATGAACGAAACGATATTTTGAAACTTATCTAGGGAATCAACATCGGCGCTCAGTTCGCTGCGTAGCAACCGCACCACCAGCTTGCGCATGCCGTGGAAGAAGATCGCAAAGCCATATTCGGCCGACAAGCTGCTGATACCGCTGCCCGTGCCGCATCCCACGTACATCGCGCTCACGATCTACAATCGCGACACGGATAATCCGATCCCGATTGACTCGGAGATCTGCCAGAGCATACTGCGCAGCGTGGAGGAGAGCCAACCGTCACCGGATGATTGTGGTGCGTGCACACCGAAGGTACTCCGTCTGCACGAATCAATTAATTGTGATTGTGCCATTCACAGCGTTCGGCCGGTATCGCGACGGCGACGTGGAGACGGCGAGCTCCAGCTCCGAAACGGTGGAGACGCCCAACACGGCGATCGAGAATTCGAACGAGTGCACGTCCACGGACGGCGTCTACCAGTGGACGCTGAGCAATTGGGGCCAGCGCAAGCGTAATAATTCGGGCAGCGTACGCGTCGATCTCGCCAGTCCCGAGGATGTGACGCTCGACAGCGACAGTACACGCGTCGTCTTCAGCACGTACGGCACGACCGTATAGGCTTCGCCGCAGTCCTACTATATACATTGATGATATATATCCGTATTGGTTGTTTTTTGTAATATTTTCCCCGAATCGGATTTACGATTCGACGTATTTACACAATTTGCATTTTTCGGTAGCAATGACGCCCCGAGGTGAGCGTAGTAGCAGAGCGATTACCAGGTGGTGAAATCAGTGAATGAGTAATTTATCGTCCATATTCTAGCGAACGAAGCGTGAGATTTGTGATTTTTTCAAACTATTGATACTCGACGCCAATTGAATTGATTGCGAGATGACGCGGTGCATCTGCACGTAGCATGTAAGGCCATATAATTGAGGTCGGTTGGGAAGAGCGACTGCAAAACTGTTTGAAACCAAAGAGCATAACAACAATAATTACTATTTATTGTTCATGATTGTCGATCGGTGTTTTAAGTTGTATTTTGTAGGCATTGTGTAGATATATACAAGTAATTTTTTTCATTGACCGCCCGTTCTTTTGTATTGATTTGGTTTCGTGTCGTTTTTTGTACGAATTAAAGCAGTACTTTCCTTCATTTTGCGTTTGCTACCTACTTTCTGTGAATAGGGACGGACGGACATTAACGATGTTGAAAACATGACGTATCACTATGGCACACGTAGGGTGTTGGGTGATAAGGCTAGATTACGAAAGGGCGGTGGAACAAAACGGGACAGCTCCCTATTTTTTATATTCCGCAGCGAGGATAATCCCTAGTTGATCGCGCAGCGGAATACGACAACTATACGCGCACGCGAGTTTTAACACCAAACATAGTTTCGAAACTGATTTCAATCAATGAACGCTAAATAATAAGTAGGCAGCAAATTTAAATTTTGATGTAACGCACCGTAATTTGCACTCACTGTCATGTACGCATTTAACACGTGAACATTTCCCATTTATTATGTACCGACATTTAGATGATAGAGAACAGCAAATGCTTTATTATCTACGTGAGGAGATGTATTGAATCACTGATTCGTCGCACGTTTAGGTCTAGGATCACAAGTGCAAACACGGCACTTATCTCTCAATTCGGCAAATGCACGCTAAAGGATTCGTTACCTAGGTTAAACAAATGGAAATAATTTCGCTTTATTCGCGGTGGGAGCAGGTGGGTGGCTTTACGGCAGTTGTTTGATTCGCGAATCGTTAATTATATAAGGCAAAGACTTTAAATGTTGTGATTGCATAACACGTAAAAAGATATATGAAGACAGATTGTGCATTTATATATAATATTCTATCTATAGTGGAGACGATGTTGATTAGTACACAACTATATTGAAATCATTATACATATACATAATTGATATGCGAAGTAAGAAGTAAGAGGGTGTGACGAGATGGGCGATGCGAATTCAACTAGAGGCGCCATTTGATTGTAATTGATATTCAAACAAATATTTATCTAGCGCTCATACTATATACCTTACACGAATAAGTGCATGATCGTGGAGGCACGTTCGCGAGCGCATCAAGCCTAAACGCTAAGGATCACTCGACCGCCATTGCGCGAATGTTCTTCTACGACCATTAACTGCCAGTGGAACTGTAGTCGTGTGAAGTACATCACATATTACTGACTAAATGAATTAATTGCTGCAACCATTTTGACTAAGATAATAGGTCTAAACGTAAGGACATCAAGGGGGCGCGGATACTCAAACCGATTCAATAAAATCGCACAAATAAAAACAATGCCCTCAACAAATGCATTTACACACAATAGACACTTTGGCGCAAGCGGCAGCCAAAATATGTAAATTCGAATGTTCATCAGTCGTCCATTCTCTTGAAATAATACATAACTAAATCACAGAACAAGCAACCAACTAACGAATAGGAAAAGCAATATTTATTGTCGAGATACAGACCCACATTTACTCACAATCACCGCTATTTGAACGAAGACTGCTTAAGAACGCGCCGATGAGCGCCGAATGCAAATTCCGAATCAAATCATTTCCCCCAATTGGCACCAGCTATCTAGGGCTTGGATCTAATTGTATTTAAGAGACAAAACACAACCAGATCAACAAGAACCGCTCGTGCACACCAAACAAACAAAACGAATTGCTAACTTAATGAATGGACTACCTAATCAATTAATGATTGCGAGAATTAACATAGCGGAAAAGTACTCATTAATTTCAGGTTTACAATTTGCAACTAACTATTAATACCGATGAATTAACTAGGAATATAAGGCGTAAGCTAAGGCATAGAAGTCAGCCGAGAAACTTCTTGCAATTTCTTCATGTATCGAATAAGAATTTGTATAAAATACACAACGTGAGAAAAAGAAATGCGATCTGAGACGGAGTGGATGATTTTGAGATGAAGCAAATTTCTAGTCATAAATACGCCTCCGGCATTTTTCAGCTTTGATTGCACCGGTTTTTATTTTCAATTTGTTATCTTATTCTCAGTGAATTTGTTAATTCGTACGATGGAGAGAGGCTGTAATGAAACAATCGACACGTTTATTAATACTTTTCACACGAAGCGATTGTGAAGAGCTTTAAAGTTGATGTGTTCAGTAGCTATTTCTACATAATGAAAAATAATGAACGAGTCGCTTCCGCCGTTGTACTTCCTTTTTACATTTTCTAATCGTTTTATGACGATTCATAATATATTTATTGTCAAATTATTACCCGATGCAAACACGATGCATACACTAATTACCAATAGCGACTTATGAACAGAATCTGTCCATTTACAATCTGGTTTTGCTTCCTTCCGACGAAATAGGTAAATAAAACCTCACCTCATACACTTCATACTGACAAACCTTACCATATTGTACCAAGTCGATGATACCACAGGATATGTAGTATTTTGTAAATATTTATTACTTAGAAATGTGTACGTACGTACATTCGCGTATGTTCTGCATTTTATTTTTGTTTAGCGAAATCATATATTAGGTTCACTATTCCAGGGATCCAGATAAATGATTAACATCCTAAGAATCTCTAAGATTATCGTATTACATACGAGTACTAGAGTAAATGCGTATTACCCGGATAGGTTTGACTCAAATTGCATTTACTTAAAGTCGATTTTTGTTAATACCAAATGCTGTGACATTAAAAGCTGCATTATTGCATTGATTGCTGATTTTTGTTTTCATTTCTAATTGTAGGTGTTGTTTTGTCACACGCATGCACTCAGCATGGAATTTCTTTATTTTTCACTACTTTTCATCTCGTTAAGTATACACTTACAGTTTGTAAGATCACAGACTAGGAAGACACGAGTCATTTCAAAATTCATCGATTATTTACTTATTGGGCGAACGCGGAGAATAAAAAGATGGCAAAGAGAGATGCAAGTGGAATGCAAAACCAATCTATCGAAACTGAAAGATCTACTACATGTTGAATATTGACGAAAGAAGAAACAAAGTTATTAAAATGATATATACATAGATTATATATATAAACTATGATTTTTGGTATATAAATAAATTATTAATTTAGACAAGTGAATGACGATTACCAGATTAAAAGTATGCAAAACTCAACATCTGCGGAAGTGTATTGTATTGTGTATGTTTTATTGCTGTCTCTAAATCCATAATAGTTACCTTGCGATCCATATTATTAATCTTTTGATTCTGGAAGTAAACATGTGATTCTAATGCATGGCTTCATAATGCATATAATGTAATGCATGTACGAATTGAATTCTTACCCGGTTTGTCGTCCCATTCCTGTCTATCACCCGATCCGTAAACACAATAAAAGAGTGCGCACACGACATAGATTGCTGACGCTACATAAAAGACGATTTCCCATTGCGCAATATTCGACTGTAAAGTAGTGAAATTAAAGCGAATTGAGTCCTGTGGATGCCAACTTACCTCGTCAGTGACGACGAATTGCACGGCGAGCGGCGCGATAATTGAGAAAACGTTCGCCGCACCGTTGGTGAGACCCATTAGAGTGCCCGCGTGTCGTGGGGCCAAGTCAATATGGTTTACCTGATAGCCGCTGTATGTGGCTGCATTGATGCCGACTGCAACCACCAGCAGAGCAATGGCGACGGACGATTCCGTCGAACCGGACGCGCCCAATGCGACCAGCGCCACGGCTGGCCCAACAAGACCTATGAACGTGTTGATTTTTCTCGACAAAACCAACGAAATAATTTCTCTATTGATGAGCATGTCGGAAATAGTGCCGAAGAAGAAGCTCAGTATCCATAGGACAAAATATGGAAGCGCTGATAGTAAACCATTCTGTGTGTGTTAAAAACAGATATACGATGTACAATGGCGCATTTAGGGGTTACGAGACATGAGGCGCAATTTTAAAACGGGGCCCTATTAAGAGGGAGTCAAGATAAATCGAATGCAAAAAACCGGATCGAAATCGGTTAATTAGTTCCGGAGTTATAAGCTTGCAGATAGTTGCCCTGCATTGCGCAAATCTTACAGTAGCACGTGCAGTGATTGCTCCAGTTTTGATCGTCCATCGTTTATCTAACATTACATTGAAGAAGGTGCGGACAGCTCGTGATTTACGACCCATTGTGTTTGGAATTACGAAGGATGAGAGAATGAGGGGATAGAAGGTAAACGGGTATACCGGGTAGGCCTTTGTGAACCTTGCCGACAGCATGCCGGGCGTCATGCTGTGCGGCGCTTTCCGCTGCATACATGCAGGTGTGCCCTCTTTCTAATCGTTCACCGTTTAGAAAGAGAGCGACACGCACCGCACAGCAAGGGGTCCCCTTTTTCCAACGCTTAAGTGTCTGCCATTGTTCTATTGTGAACCTTGCCGACAGCACGCCGGGCGTTGGACGTCATGCTGCGCGGCGCATGCATGCAGGTGCGCTCTATTTCTAATCGCCCATTGTT
>JARJDR010004982.1:0-15449 GCA_030264135.1 Myllaena sp. GC000078 | reverse complement strand
TGGCACCCGTTAGAAGGCAATGTTTTGCTCGCCGCTTCCAGTGACAAGACCGCCAAAGTTTACGATTGTCGAGGACATGAATGTAAAACATGGAAAATTAATGGCGAAGCCGAGAGGGCAATCTGGAGCACCACCGAACCATACATCTTCTATGTGGGAACCAGTTCGGGACATTTGCATTGTCTCGACTGTCGGAAGGGAGAGATTTGGTCTGTACAGGCGCACGAGAAAGAAATTTCCGGTCTATCGCTCAGTTCACAATGCCCCGGCTTCTTGGTAACCACCGCGACTGATGGCACAATCAAGGTTTGGGACGCGAGTGGTGCATCGAAGTACTCCCATCAGATGGTCTTTGAAAAGGAATTAAAAATGGGAATGATTCACTGTATGGAGATGTGTCCGGATACACCGTTTTTCTATGCCGCTGGCGGCGACAACAAGAGTAATAATCTAACCGTAGCTAGTTTGATGTTATATGACCCGGGTAAGTAATTATAAAATACTAAAAATTGCGAATTTCATGGTTCAACCATTGTTATAGTAAAACATTACTTCGAGAGTCGTCCGCTGAAACAATTAGAAGTCCAGGCGGGTGATGGACAACCTGGCACATCAACATCAGCATAAATCACAATATATACTGGTGAAATAAAGCTAATTTTGAAATTGAAAACGTGGTATGTAATTTAAAAAATGACCAGTGTTGCCAACATGTCAGTGGATCCAACGATTTTTTTAAGCAAGTCTACCAACATTAAAATTTCATTGGTTTTGCTAAGTGCTTCTTTAGAAGGGTTTGCGAATTGAAATTTTAAACAATTGCCATAATTTCTCCGGATAAAGATAATGTAGTTATTTGTTCCTTAAAATGGAAAATTTTGTGTTAAATTCAATCAATTTTTGCAATTTCCTTTAAGGCAGCGGATCGTTCGCCTCGCCAGCGGTCCCATGGTGTAATGGTTAGCACTCTGGACTTTGAATCCAGCGATCCGAGTTCAAATCTCGGTGGGACCTTGTTCCCATTTTTACATCTTAAAATATTTAATATTTCTGGTCAAAATATTTCATTGCCAACAATTTCGAAATCAAATTGCCGAATTTTTTACAACAATAATTTATTGTTATAATTCACAAAAGGAAAAGGCTTATGCATTGCTAGTTGCCTACGACAAAAGTCCACAAAAGTACATTGGTAGTGAAAATGATGCACCAGTTGTCTACAGTAGAAACCGGTTTGCGCTAATGCACCAACCTAATTGGAAGTGCAGGCGCGTCGTCGTTGCGGGATGTGAAAAGTGGTGGATATGCAATTGGATAGCAGCCGCCGCCGCGCACTCAATAGAGTAGTCGTCCACCGCCGGTCGGTCGTTCGCTCGCTCGCACAGTCGGGCTCGGTGCTAGTGGGGTTAGGTGTGTGTGCGCGATCGGGCTTGCTCTCTCCTCTCCTTCGCGAAACGAAAGAAACAAAAACAAAAAGGCGCGCAGCGAGTAGTACTACGGCCGCGTCCGAAACGAAATCACTGCTCTCGTCCGATTGCCGAACGCGTGTCACGCGATAATAATCGCTCGTATTCTTCGCTTTACTTGGGGGGAAGTGTTCGTTTATTCCGCAGCGCGCAAACGAAAACCGAATCGGGGAAGCCAAGAGCAACGGCGAAACGAAGATGATCGGCACGGAGCAGTATAATAACGTGGACCCGTCGTCCTACAACGACGGATACATGGAGCAGGAGGAAGAATGGGAGCGTGAAGGTCTCCTCGATCCCGCCTGGGAGAAGCAGCAGAAGAAGGTAAGCAGCGGTGCAGCTGCTTCACATCATCAAATACGCGCGCGTCTGTGTTGTTATTATTGTGTCGCCGAAGAAGAAAGGGTTTGGCCACAAAAGGGGGGATATCGCCCTCACTAACCTAGGCTACCATCATCAGCCCTCGGCGCAACCGCGACCCCTAATTCGTTAGTGCGCATTGGGGTTCGCGTAAATTTGCACGAACGTCGCCCGGCTAGCCATTGGCCGTTTGCTGCTGCGTCAGACACAGTCCCGCGATGCATTGCACCTGCTTTCGTTGGTGGTGGGCGCGCTGGTCCCTCTCGTGTGTATTGGAATATTTTTACTTGGCATGCGAATTTCGTGGGCTCGTAAAATCCCCAGCGTTTCGCATGCACGCGCATGACGTGGGGAGGTCGTCGAGCGTTATCCAACCATTATTACCACACACGCGGCGGGCCGGCGGGCCGCACCGGTTGGTAATGAATCGCGAGTCGCTTTTAGAGATAAGCGTAACATAATCTGCATGGGGGTACTATTTTTGGTTGAATCCCAGATGCGACGACGTCGTAGTCGCCGGCGGTGCGCGCGCGCGCGCGCTTGTCTCATTGAGCCCCGCGACGTGATGTAATGTGGTTGTAAAACGTCTGCCCGCGGGATGCGGTCCGGCAATCGATGACGATGATGAATCAGTCGCGAAAACGACATATTTCTCGGTATAAATAACGTATTGCGCTGCCTAACGATGACCCAGATATCTGCGCGCACCTCGATAAGCATCATTTTGGCGAAATGGCGAGAGATGTTGAAAAAAGATTGGATTGTTGCCATTTGTCTTTGTATGATAATGCGAAACCGTCGTCGCCGGTTGCGGGAGGGCAGAAAAATCCGAAAACAAATTCGAAAATTAGATTCTCTTCTTCGCGTAGTCCTACGCGCGATTTAAATTTACAGTCGCCGCGCCGGCGGCGGCGCGCAACTGTTTCTCGAACTACGGGGCGTCGCGACGCCACGCATGCGCGCGCCTCGTTTCGTGGGCGGTAGCGCGAGCGAGACGGCAAGCGGCGTCGAATTTCCCATGACCAAACAAGGATCCGGCGCTCGCAAGTGGTAACCGTACCGCCTGCATACCTACTTACAAGCAAATTTTTTCCGTCTTTAAAATTTCGTATCAATGAACGCGGTCTGCAAGAATTTGCGCACTTGAATAAATATTTGAGTCGCCCAACAATGAGAGAGTTTCATCCGGCGCGGCGCGGTTTTAGCGCAGAAAGCGGGAAATTTCGGTGCGTTGAATCACAGCTGCTCCTAGGTATCTAATAGTATCACTTCGCATCGCAATGATTGCGACATTGATTTATATATAACCCGGCCGCCCACGCATTCCTCCAGAATAAACAATTTCTGTTTTTCGCGCGTACTAGCTGGCTGTAAATGTAGTACGATCACTGAAAATGAGTGGACGACACATACCCACACACGCGTGCGAATACACAATTATTTATATAAACAAAATTAGGTCTAGGCATTTTAAATATATCCAGAGTGAGAGAAGACGCTTGCTTGGGTGTCCCCCAAAATTCGCTCCCGATTCGCATTCTGTGTCACCTCATGCCGCGCGTTGAGCCTCCACCGTGTATGTGTAATAATTTTTGCGCAAAACGACGATGACAAAATGTTTACGCCGCTGGTGTGCTTCGGAAAACTTGTCGCATTACATAAAATTTCTAATGTGTTTGCGTTGTCCGTTGCCCGTGTCCGTAAAACATTTTATGACTCCATTTTATGCATTACACATGTTGTCACACACGAATATAAAAAGCGGAGTCTTCGTTCAGCGCCTCTTCGCGGTAACAATTAATTTTTGTGCTGTAATTTGCCTCCCGGATCGCATTATTAGGGTGGGTTATAGCATCTAGTGGAAACCGAATTAGTTTCGCTATTAATAGAAATGTTTATGTGTGCGTACATTAAACTCCAATCTAAATATTGGTTTCTTTGCACTCCAACATTCTGTATTTAGTATCACGCCGGCGCGTACGCGGATATGTATGGATATGGGGTATACGGGCGTACGCTTTGTGTAATCCTATTATTGTATACAGCGTATCTTTGTGCAATGGCTTGGATGTTAATAATATCGATGCGAAATCTCGTGGGCACGAAAATGTAAAAGTCTATCGGCTGCCCACGATCGACGTTGGAGCGCCGCACATATACAGTCGTCATCGTCGTGTCCTAGTTTTCACTGTTTCAATGAAACACTGCAATATGCACATGCACCGGTCGGTCGTTCATTTGCAGCAAGTTTTCTACGCCGCAATTCAAAGTTGACTTACCCAGGCCACATTTGAAGTTATCTTATCTAATTCGGGCTACCGTACTAATCCATATCTCTTGAAGTAATTCATCTACACTTTAATCACCATCAATCTACGTGTTTAATCTCTGGAAATCAAAGTATTGATTGACATATCGCAAATGTCACATTTTGCCAAAAACCGCATTGCAAACATGTGTGGTAAATGTCAAGCGGTTTATTCACGCCGCCTCGTTCTTATCTTAATTATCACGTCCAGCTTAACATTGTTGACCATTGCGGGGACGGTGGTCGTGTACTTCATCGTGCGCCAACAAGAGAAGTAGAATTAAACCCCACATTCCGCTAGTCGGGGGGTGATGGGTGGCACGTTTAGCGGTGAGGGAACGTCCTGGGCGTCCTGTCAAAGAAAGAAGTGTGTGATCATCGTTTCGGTGGCGATCGCCGTAATCGTTGTGTTGATTATCGCTGTCACGTTGATCTTCGTCTATCGCGACGACATCTTCCCGCCCGAGATTATTGTCAAAGAAATCGAAGACCTAGACGAATGATTGCGATATGAAATTCGCATATGTAAAAAGCGTTTGATTGTGTTTGGGGCGCCTAACTCAGTTAATTGGATTGCAGTCGGTGCGTATATTGAGTGATCAAGAGATGCGCCACCACTGCATACATACTCATTGTGCACTTTAATGGTTGTAAATTTCAATAGCACGTTTAATTCGCAATAAAATTATAATTAATGCCGTGGACGCTGCCTTTAAACTGCAGTGTATCGCCATGTGATTATACAGTCGTAAAGTTGTGACTTAATAATAGGTGCGCGACGCATTTGAATACTTGGCATTCCATTGAATTTTTGAGTAGTAATTTAATTGCGTTCGATTGCTATTCGAAAACAACACGCGCAAGTCGTTCAAGTTCGTCACATCGCTCTTTAATTGATTTCAATCAGAAATTTTGATTAAATCACATCAATCAAAGTTTTATGAATGGATATTACTTTTTCGCCAAATACATTTTTTTCATTTTAGATGTAGTGTACGAGTATCTTCCTGCCTTTCAAAACGGAAATCGTGAATTTATTACTTAAATTTGGCATTACAAATTACTCTTTTTCTATTTCTTATTAAATTATGCCTAAATTATGTAATTTATATCATTCAAGAATCATTTTGGTATGTTTTGTTTTGCATTTCAATCACAAATTCGGTTAAAAGCTCGCGTTCTTAAACTTTTACTAAATCACTTTTGTATAAGTAAAGGCGAATAGCCTCAGTAATCGAGTATTCAACTTCCTTATGGCGCACTGTAACTTCATCCGCATCATCATCATCAACATCATGAACCAGAGCATCTAACCGGCAGCGTGCGTAATGGAGAATCTAAACAAACAATTTGTAAACTATTCATTCCCAGGAGTTAATTTCTTTCTCATCATCATCCGCGCGGTATTATCCATCTCCATCTCACACCGGCTGACGGAAATTTTCGTGTATAATTTATAATTGTAGGTACTAATGTCAGAATAGAAAGGTACACGACTCGGCCTTGACTCGACCGATTCGCTATGCGTAGCCATTATTTATTGTGCGCGCGCGCGCCTTAATTGTCTCAAGTCGCGCGAACAACAATTGTGCGACGCTCGGACGCAAGGAAGCGATAAGCTACCGAGGTAAATGCATTTTTGCGCAATGACGAAGCCACTACTAAAAGTGTTTTTAATTGTTTTCGATAAATCGAAATGCAATACTTGTGCAATCCGAACAAAAGAGGTGGTGGTGGCGGTGATGAATGTGCGCGATATTGGCACGAGTTTCCGATCCGACGTAAAAACAAAGAGGCGCGAACTGAATGATATATACGATAATGCTACCGGGAGCATAACGGTAACAAAACACGTCGAGTGCGTGCCGGAGTCGTCGTAGTCGTCGCAATCGCGGGAGAGGAGCCCATCAAAGTCCGCGGCTCTCGGTCATGTGTTGCACGTATTAACCTACATTTAATTAATTCAATATCAATACTCTTATTAACACTGCTCGCGCGCGCTCACATACGCACCGAAAGTTATTCTCGGCACCTTTTTTTTTTGCGCACATCTAATTGCGAGACATTATGTACATATCGTTCATTTGTTAGTCTAAGTAGACGTGCGACCGACGGACGGACGTGCTTCGAAAATATTTATTTTTGTCGGTATTTGCCGACGACGCGCATTCGCGAACCTAACGGATTCCGGCCCCCGGCGGCAACCTTGAGTGCAGATAACAACACGCTTACTTTTTACTTTTTACTACTTACGCCCGCCGTATACGAGTCGTCCGGTATGGGCATTTAAAAAATTATGCCTACCATTGTTGGCTTTATTATCCACGTCGCTTTTTAAATCATCATAAAAACTTCCAAAGTAGGCAGTAAACTTATTCTCATAGTCGGTTTATGCCACCGCGAAACGTACAGGGGTCACCTCGACGCTCTCCGAGGATGACGTTAAGTCACTTTGCATAATCCGACTTACGCCACATACGCACTTTGATAGGCGCAGGCGCGCAGGTTTCTATAGAAAACGCGACAATGACGCTCTTAAGTACGTATATTGCGCGCGCCCGACTTATAGACTTATTCGCCGCGCAGCTAATTGATGAACTCTCGCAAATATTTGCCATTCATAGCCGAGAGGATCAATAGCGAGAGCAGATCATGTTCCATGCTCATCATCCGGTCCGAGCGTCATCTGTTCGTTCCCGAAGCCAGCTTGACCAGAACAACCTTATCGTCGCGAGCGCTATTCGCTAATTACGCTGTGGCTGACTTACCAAACAGGCATTAATCGAACTGCTGTTGTCGTTGCTGCTGCCGAAGCTGGTTCGATTTTCCAAATTCCCCAATATCTAAATAAATGCCTTCGTCGTAGATAAACGCGCGGGACCGATTAAGATTCATTAGCGGGCATGCACTCCAACATATGTCATTCGAAAGTTGCCTTGGGGAAGTGTCGTCCAAGTCGCCAAGTTGAGTCTAGCCGGGATCGCCTTCTCGCTGCGTGCGGATGCTTGAATGCCTTCCAATGATCGGAATACCACGCTCTAGGTGTAGTCCTAGTTATGATGCGCATTGTTGCTCTTGGCAGCATGGCCAAACTATTGTCGCCCGCGCCCGCGCGCGCAAGCAACATGTGTTATTCTTGACTTAATCAATGTCCACTTTGTACGAAACTTCAATTACAATAAATTAAAGCCGACGCTTGCTGTGTCTCTTCTGTGCAGCCAGCGTCATCCGTTCGTCAAGTCAGATTAGAACAACAACAGCGTTAAGTATAGCATGCCGGCTCTGTTAATTAAGCGTCATTCATTCAACTCGAGCAGGGCGGTTCACATCATAAAACTCGCTCGCATGCGCTGCCTATTCTCTTATATTGGAGCGGTTATACTTCTCTACACGTTGCACCCATCATGATTTGTGCTGCGCGTCTCTTCGCGGATTAATACCGTACGTCGTTGGCCCCAGCAAGAGATGCACTCGCTCGGGCGTGCTGTACCGTTAAGAGAGACATTTTGCTCCTCTGCGCCGCGGCGCAGCCAGAGCCAGCTAGCTTGCCTTACCCATTGTTCGATTGTTTCGCGACCTTAACCGGATGCTGGCGAGTGCATTTCAGCGCTCGCTGCCTAGTTACTTAGCGCGCACGCTGGACACATGTTGCGTTGGCGCTTGACAAAAGCCACCACAATGACACACGCACGCCGCAATGACATCCACATTTTTAGATGAGTTCCTATTATCGGCGAATATCAGCGTGCCATCGGTAAATGGTGGATTACTTAATGGTGCGCCGGCGATTGCACGTACTCAGCGCAGATTGGGAGTGTACCAGCATAAAGGTGAATTGCTCATCTTCAGGTATAATTGAAAGTTTCTTATTTTCTATCACACGTTTCACGTGTCCGCCGCGGAATGCGATTCGAATGAGATATGTGGGCAATTGACACATGACAAAATTCAGCGTCGCTTACTCAACGCGCGTCGAAAATACGCGGCGAAATTTGCGAAATCTGCGGCACTAAATTTAAAATTTGGAACGCTATTAAAGACGCCGTTCGGCCGCTATTAATAGCGCGCCCCCCTCGGCCCATCGCAAACAAAATACATGTGACCATGGCTCACATTCGCACACGCGCCCGTGCGCGCTCGCTCGCATACATCGGAACTGCATTTTATTATATTCGCATTTAACATCTAATAAATGTTAAGAATGCGTTCGGCTCATTAACACTCGCACTCTTGGCTGCACACCCATGGTGCGCGGCCGGCTACCGTCCAGCGGGCGCGTAAACGCCACGGCTAATTGTTAATGATTTTTCTAAACGTTTAAACGTTTTGCTCTTTTTTTTTTCTTGCTGCGAACACACAGTTGGTGTCGACAAGCGCGAAACGCATGTTGGCGTGAAATTTAATCGGTGCACACGTACAATCTTTACATAATAATCATCGTTGAGTATAACAAGGAGTGTATAATTACAAGCGTAGCGTGTAACGAGCCGTGAGAGGGGAGCTGGACGGACTTGAGTCGAGAGGCAATATGATCAGGCTCCCCTTTCCGTGCATTAAACATATCCGAGATGCATCTCTCCGGATGACTCATATTCCACGCTTCCCTTTCGCATGACTCAAAACGTATGCGCTCAGCAACATACTTGCGGGTAAGCGCGCTGTGCGCAGTGTGGCGTGTTTTATGCGATCCGGCGGAAAATTGGCGGGCATTGGGCCAATGTATGCATGCATCGCGCTATCATCGGATTTATGCAATCGTTAACAGACCGGCGCAGTGGCGCATCTCGCGTAAAGTGCCGGAAATTAGATTAATAATGCTAATGAACGCCGTCTATTAATAATTTCGATAAGTTATATTTAGCGAAAACGGTGATATTTTTGAATTTTACGAGTCTGTTCATCCTCGCCGCGCGGCAGCCGCTGTAAATTTGACATTTAATTGCGATCCGGAATCGGAATGACTTAATTTAGATCCGCAAGCAATTGTTTTGGGGCCGCAGCAACAGGCCGCAAAAAGAAATTGCCGGCCGACGAGAGAGGCTTATTATACACCGCTCATTTGTTTTCTTTTCGTTTGGTATTCGGCCAAATTGTCTTAAAATCCCAATATCCGTTTTGCGTTACGCAACAAGCTAGCGAGCGTGCGCTAAAAATACCCGCGAGTGCGAAGGAGCAGGAGGAGGCTCTCTTGGTCAATAGCCCCCCGGAACGCTAAAAAACGACCACGACGACGAGTGATTTCGATAAATACGCGGAACTTCTGACTCGCTTCACGAATTACACTAATCCGCGCCTTGTAAATGATTATTATTCTTGGAATGCGTCGCGCCGGTCTATTGTTTGGCTTCTTCGGCGACCCGAGCGCGCACTGCTGGTCCGATTACAAATGTTCTCTTTTTGCACTGGTTGTTGTTGTGCCACACACTAAAACATTGTTTCTCGTTTTTACGCACGTGCAGACATTCACGGCCTGGTGTAACAGCCATTTGCGCAAAGCTGGCACCGGCATCGACAACATCGAGGAGGATTTCCGGAATGGCCTCAAACTCATGCTGCTGCTGGAGGTCATCTCCGGCGAGACCCTCCCGAAGCCCGATCGCGGCAAGATGCGTTTCCATAAGATCGCCAATGTCAACAAGGCGCTCGACTACATCGCCGGCAAGGGTGTCAAGCTGGTGTCCATCGGTGCCGAAGGTTAGATCCTCTTCATCATGTCGAATGCTTTCTCTACATGTTTGTTTGTGCGTGCCTCTTACAGAAATCGTTGACGGCAATCTCAAGATGACATTGGGCATGATCTGGACGATCATCTTGCGCTTCGCCATCCAGGACATCTCCGTCGAGGAGATGACCGCCAAGGAGGGTCTGCTGCTGTGGTGCCAGCGCAAGACGGCGCCCTACAAGAACGTCAACGTGCAGAACTTCCACCTGTCGTTCAAGGACGGTCTCGCCTTCTGCGCGCTCATCCATCGGCATCGTCCCGATCTCATCGACTACAGCAAGCTGTCCAAGGACAACCCGTTGGAGAATCTGAACACTGCCTTCGATGTTGCCGAGAAGTACCTCGACATTCCTAGGATGTTGGACCCAGACGGTAAATACTCTTCTTCTTCCTCTTCTCCCACAACCCGCACGGGGCGGGGCGTCCTTTATAACAAATCCGAAATTTGCGGAAACTTGAGATGCGGTTGAGGAACGAACGGTCACAAACATATTTGAATGTCATCATTGCAGACTTAATCAACACTCCCAAGCCTGACGAACGCGCGATCATGACATACGTGTCGTGCTATTATCATGCGTTCCAAGGAGCGCAACAGGTATAATTTTTTGAATGCGGCGCGTTGTTGGTTTTTTTTTTCTCTCAATATTCCCCACCAATCTAATACGATACCATTTTGTGGCGATTTTAATATATTTTTGTCTTAATGATGTTTTTATTGAGTTATATTAACCAATTTTAATGTACGCTCAGCTTCTTGTGTGTAATTAATATTTATTGTGCGCATGCAGACTTACAGAATACCGCCATGCCCGACGAACGAGCTGTTATGACATACGTATCGTCCTACTACCATTGTTTTTCTGGCTTGAAAAAGGTGATTTCGTATTGAATACTTATTAATCTATATTGTACGCTTAATCTGCGTGGTTTGCCTAATAATGCATCGCTAACATTTTGTAAACTCACGTATTTAGGCTGAGACCGCCGCGAACAGAATCTGCAAGGTTCTGAAAGTCAACCAGGAGAATGAGCGTCTCATGGAGGAGTACGAACGCCTTGCCAGCGATGTAAGTGTAAATCGCGCTCACAAACACAAAGCATGCTTAACGAAACTTTGTTTATAGCTTTTGGAATGGATCCGGCGCACGATGCCATGGCTGGGCTCCCGCCAGACGGACAACTCGCTGGCTGGCGTGCAGAAGAAACTGGAGGAGTATCGCACGTATCGGCGCAAACATAAGCCGCCACGCGTCGAGCAAAAAGCGAAGCTCGAAACCAACTTCAATACGCTGCAAACGAAACTGCGACTCTCGAACCGACCGGCGTACATGCCCACCGAGGGCAAGATGGTCACTGACATCGCCAACGCGTGGAAGGGTCTCGAGACCGCCGAGAAGGCGTTCGAGGAGTGGCTGCTGTCGGAGATGATGCGCCTCGAGCGTCTCGAGCATCTCGCGCAGAAGTTCAAGCACAAGGCGGACGCGCACGAAGAGTGGACGCGCGGCAAGGAGGAGATGCTGCAGAGTCAAGACTTCCGGCAGTGCCGTCTCAACGAACTGAAGGCGCTCAAGAAGAAGCACGAGGCGTTCGAATCGGATCTGGCCGCCCATCAGGATCGTGTCGAGCAGATCGCCGCCATTGCCCAAGAATTGAAGTAAATGCGATGGTCCCGGAGGAAATCGACGCAGATTTTAAAGTGGGTTTTGGTTTTTTATAGTACCTTGGACTATCATGATAGCGTCAGCGTGAATGCACGCTGCCAGCGCATCTGCGACCAATGGGACCGACTCGGCGCGCTCACCCAGCGCCGTCGGCAGGCGCTCGACGAGGCCGAGAAGATTCTGGAGAAGATCGACATCTTGCACTTGGAGTTTGCGAAGCGCGCGGCGCCGTTCAATAACTGGCTGGATGGCACCCGCGAAGATCTGGTGGATATTTTCATCGTGCACACCGTGGAGGAGATTCAGGGTCTCATCGATGCGCATTCGCACTTCAAGGCGACGCTGGGCGAAGCCGATCGTGAGTTCCAGAGCATTGTGGGACTCGTGCGCGAAGTGGAGGCGATCGTCAAGCAGCATCAAGTGCCCGGCGGTTTGGAGAACCCCTACACCACGCTCACCGCACATGTAAGTGTTTCTTATTTTATACCAACGATTGCATTTGTGGTAGAGGAAAATGTCGTTACATTGTGTGAACTCTTGTGCCGCTAAGGAAGGAATTACTGGCAATCTAGAGGTAACCGAAATTGTCTCTAGATGTGTCCACGACAATGTTTAAGGCGATAGAGTTTGATATGAGTGAATATTTGTTTCTAGGATTTGACCCGCAAGTGGGCCGATGTGAGACAACTTGTTCCGCAGAGGGATGCCACTCTTCAGGCCGAACTTCGGAAACAACAGAGTAAGAAGTACATTTAATAATTTAATTCCATTGTTTTACATTCAATGGTTATTATAGATAATGAAATGCTACGCCGTCAATTCGCCGAGAAAGCAAATGCTGTGGGACCGTGGATCGAACGCCAATTGGATGCTGTCACCGCCATCGGCATGGGTCTGCATGGCACACTCGAAGATCAGCTGCACCGCCTTAAGGAATACGAGCAGGGCGTGTACGCCTACAAACCGCACATCGAGGAGTTGGAGAAGATCCATCAGGCCGTGCAGGAGAGCATGATCTTCGAGAATCGCTACACACAGTATACGATGGAGACGCTGCGCGTGGGCTGGGAGCAGCTGCTCACGTCCATCAATCGCAACATCAACGAGGTGGAGAATCAAATTCTGACGCGCGACTCGAAGGGCATCACACAGGAGCAGCTCAACGAGTTCCGCTCGTCGTTCAATCACTTTGACAAGAACCGCACCGGCCGGCTGGCGCCCGATGAATTCAAATCGTGCCTGGTGTCGCTCGGCTATTCGATCGGCAAAGACAGGCAGGGCGACATCGACTTCCAGCGCATTCTCGCCGTTGTCGATCCGAACAGCTCAGGCTATGTGCACTTTGACGCCTTCTTGGACTTTATGACGCGGGAGAGCACCGACACCGACACCGCCGAGCAGGTCATCGACAGCTTCCGCATTTTAGCTGCTGACAAGGTAAGAGAAATTTAAAGTTATGATGTATTGTATCTCATGGATTGTTTTCGCATGCAGCCCTACATTCTGCCCGATGAACTGAGGAGAGAATTGCCACCGGATCAGGCCGAGTACTGCATTCAACGCATGCCGCCTTACAAGGGCGCAAACGCAGTGCCCGGCGCCCTCGACTACATGTCCTTCTCGACGGCGCTGTACGGCGAGTCGGATCTCTAAGGCGCATCCCACCTCTATCTCGCCGGAGTGTGTCCTCTGCAGCACTACTATTTTAATTTAAACATACTATATCATATTTAATTGATTGATTATTGCGGATGCCATTAGGGTTAAGCGATTTTATTGTAGCCCTCGTAGATGAAGCGATGATAATTCCCGCGTCCCTCTCTCTTCCCTTATCCAATTACTTCCATGTGCGATCTATTCTTACAGCAATTGAAAAAAAAGAAAAGCAACCTAATTTATTTTTATTTACGAATTGGAACCAATGATTCTTAAATATTTCTATTTTAGTGTGGCATATACAAAATGTAAGAGAATGATTGGTTTTACGATACACATACGATGATAATCTATTATCCTGGAGGAGTTATGTAATTAAGGCAGCAGACACAAAGTCTACTACTTGATCGTGTATTTATTTATTATTTTTGAGCAGCGTTTTATTTTTCGCTTTCAAAACCGATGTGTAAGAAAATACGTAATGATGGATTCGCGATTGAAAGAATATTGTGAAGCAACAAAATCGTTTGATGAATTCGTAATTTTTGTTTCATCATATTTTGTTTATAATTTATGCTAAGTGCTCTATGAATGTTTTAGTTTATTACATTTTATTGTACAGTCATCCCATTCATATACTAGGTACATACGGTAGCTACGTAAATAAGCTCTCTCTCCCCCCTTTATAAGAGATGTAAACTCGTCTTTTATGCGATTGCAATGAGTTATCTTTCTATCATGAAAGACTGTTAGTCATCCTCCAATTGCCAAAATTTCCCCGGTTTCTTTTTCGTTCACAATTTCACATACACGCATTATATTAATTTCTTTGTATAGTTTTCATTATGATTATAATTATTATAGAGCATTTTATGTTTGAGGTTGAATTTATTATAAATATAGCAATGATTATATTAATGTGAAAACGTAATGAATTGGCGAAATGGTATATCGAAATCCAAAATAATTACGCATATAATTACATTTATATAAACAACAATCATTATATAATGACATTTCATTTAGGTACTCGGTCTTATAGAACGATTAATTACAATGGCGATGTCAATATATTATCATGTCTTTATATAATACAAAACATACAACAACCATGTACACTTAAATCATAATTTATTTTTAGCTTTTGCAAATATTATATATATTTGCAAAGTATTATATACAATCGATACAATACATGAAAGTTGGATGCTTTTACTTGCATTCGTTTAGCAGGTTTAGCGCAAGAAACTGCAAGAAACCGCAACAGCCGCGTGAGCCTGGTGCCCAATGTGGCCAACATCAACGCTTCCTGCTTCTTCCTGCACAACTGAATCACAACTGCATCATCTTCAACCTCTTCAACAGTCAAGAAGACTTCCTAGTTCAGAGTAAGTTGCAATTCACCAGAATGACCTGGCCCCATATTAATCCAACTGATTTCTATTAGGATGCATCGCATAGCTGCCAGCATCACCAAGGAGGACATCAACGCTTCCTGCATCATCTTCAGCAGTTAATAGGACTTCTTAGTGCTCAGAGTAAGTCACGATTCAGCAGAATAACCTGGCTCCATTCTCATCCAGTTGATTTCTTTTCGGATGTATCATGAAGCTGCCACCTTTACCAAGGAGGACAACACTACTACCAGCCTCATTATCAGCAGTGGAGTGGCTCCAGGTGTGCCCTTCGTAGCAGTGCAAGTGAAAGTGATAAAATCATGGTGGAATTTTTAAAATGCAGTTGTATTTAGTAATTTTATTTTATAAAATTATTATTTAGTTGTTGTCATCGATGTTCACAGTAGCCCGCGTATATGTGAGATGGAAACAAAAATACATATATGTACATATTTAATAAAATAATTTTTAAATATATTTAATTGTGGAAATTTACTCAATCTTAATCCTAAAATAAATTTGATCTAAATTACAAAGTTTGAGCAAATGCTAAATTCTTTTAATTTTTAAAATTTGGGCAAATACGCACTATATATATAAGTTCCAACTTTTCATCTGTAACTACCGTAGTAGCTCAGTGGTACGCAAGCGTGCTTGTAGTGCCCGGAGTCCAGGGTTCTATTCCCGTCGGGACCGTCCTTTTTTCTAAGTGACAAGCTAATTGGCTTCGTCTTCAGCTTCCCATCTAAAACACATTGGAGCCGTATATCGTATCATGTGCGAGTGAGAGATCACATTGCATATGCATACGGCACCATTGAAAAATATTCTAAGTCCCAACTCCCATAAGAAATACAATGGCCATAAGAATTAGCA
>JARJDR010004976.1:0-19705 GCA_030264135.1 Myllaena sp. GC000078 | reverse complement strand
TATAAACCATCTCCGCGACTCAACGCGTATTTGGGTGAAAAAATGAGCCAGATCGGATAAGCGGTTTAAAAGTTACACGGCGTCATTAAAAACGGCTCCATTTTTATATATATAGATAAGTTTTAAGAAATTACGTCCAACACACGAGGAATGAGCGGAATTGCAGTGGCCTTTTCATATGGTGACAAAAATCTAGGCAACTCTTGTTACTCTGGTACGAGCGGCCATGCGTCTCTTTCATACGGTGGTTAAAATATAGGCAACGTCCAATACGTTTTCTCTGGCTAGCCGGGTAAACAATTTCCCCGGGCCTGTTGGCTCCTATGGCTCCTATTGATTTATTTTCCATTGGACAATAAAAAGATTTTCATTAGTTGTTTAAAATCGGTGCGGTAATTGGCCTTATTACTGACTAAGTGACGATAAAAGTTTTTGGTGCAAATCTCATGATGTTTTCTTGTTTTCTTAATTAATAGCGTGCTAATTTCAGAAAATAATATAAAACTACGTTTTTATTATGTTTCTAGTATAATTGAAAATTGTTGATTGACATTCATAAAACTAAACAATATATTTTTGTATCTTATTTTTTAATCATCGTGAATTGAACTTGATTGGAATGTTTACATTATTTGATTTTTTGTATGCTGTGGTATATCAGGATCGTCCCATCCCCAAAACAAATCAGAGTTGAGTTTTCCGTTCGGTTCCCAATGATTCGGTGTATCTCCTCGCCACGAGCCATCACCGGTGCGCAACGCGCGTTGCTCGACCATTCTCGCGGGCGCTTCTTTCATCTCCGACGCCCATCCAATCCGCGCGAAACAATCAATCAGATACGTCGATAAATTGCGCGCATCGTTGTGAAACTCGGATGCTTTGTAATCCCACGGAAACGTATGATGATAATTGTGAAATCCTTCGCCGATCGCCAGATACATCATCGGTTTATTTTCCGTCGCATAAATATATCTAATTAAACACATTTCGGATTAAAACCATATAAACTATTGCATCTAAAAAAAACTTACTTATTATACGGCTTCATGCCATACATATGCGCAAAGCTGTTCAATGACCAAACAATATGAATATTGATCAAGTAGCGCACAATGCAGAAAACAGCCGCGTAGGGTTGATCCCAAAAGTACCACGGCACCAATGTGGGTATAATAAAAGTACCGAGCGGCATTAGTATACCGTAGTACTTGCGATGGAACATCACAACTGCGTCCGCCTCTAGGTCGGCGTAGGAGATGCCCGCACCCTTGCGCACCACGTCCGGATGGCGGCGCACCAGCAACCATCCGCAGTGCGAGAAGAAGAAACCGCGGCGCGCATTATGCGGATCGGCATCCGTCTCCGTGAACTTGTGATGCGCTCGATGGTCGCGCACCCACGTGTAAATATCGTTCGCGAAGATCATACTCATTAGGATTGCGTAGAGCACGCGCAACGCAAGATTTGCTTTATAGCAGCGATGCGCCCAGAGGCGGTGAGCGCCGCCCGTGATTCCAAAACTGGCGCAAAGTGCCCAAAGGAAATCTCAAAAGAAACACTCTAATTGTTATTTTACTAAAGTATGCACTAAAAAATTACTTACGAAGTAGGAAAGTTCGAAATTGAACTTGCCATTCGATGAACCAAAGATAGAATCCGTACACGGCGATCAAGTGCAGACCGGTCAGCACGATCACATTCAGCCAAACAATCTCCAATTTGTATTTCTTGCATTTTTCTTTCGGCGGATTGTCTTCGTATAGATCGCGCGTGTACACATTCTGAAACATTGCGAGCGTTTGAAGTATTTCAATCGACTGATGCGACGATGAAGAAAAAATTCAAGATGCTAATTGGATGGTTATAAATTATTCTACGATTTCTATTTGCGTTTCATTAGCATGCATTCATTCGTGTTGATTGAGGATTTGAGACAAACACCTTTTAACTACGCACAATGTTTATTAAGCTTTCGCAATTTTATTGTACATACAATATAAGAGAGTAGTGATTTTCAATTAGCATACATACACAAAACAAAAACTTAGGATATTTCACTACTGACGCTGACAATCGAGTATTTTCGATTGAGCGGAATGAAATTCATTGGAAGCCCGCCGAGTGGCTGCAGCACAAAGCTTTTCGGATCGAAGACGATCGGCTGCGGGGTGTAATCGTTGAATTCGACGAAGAAATGCGTGAGAATGTGTGCGATGCCCAGCTTGGTGGTGATCAGACCGAAACGTTCACCGATGCAGTTGCGCGGACCGACGCCAAAGGGTAGGTAACTCAACGGATGCATTTTCGCCATATTTGCGTCGTCAAAGCGTTGCGGATCATAAACATCCGGATCGTAAAAGTGTTGCTCATCGTAGTGCATGCCATAGATGGGGATATAAACGGGTGTGCCCTTTTCAATCACCAAGTCGCTATTCGGCAGTTTGTAGTCTTCGATGCAGCGTCTGTCCAAGAACGGCAACACTGGATACTTCCGCAGCGTTTCTAAAATTATATCTAGCCGTTAATTGCACGCTGAGGAACTTTCGCTGTTATTTGCCTTTAAGGATCTGCTCAAGGAGCGGCAGATTTTTGATGGTTTCGTAATCGATCTCCTCCAATTCGTTGCAGGCCTCACCGATTTCATTCCGCACTTTATGCTGCAGGTAATCGTTCTGCGCCAATTCGTACAAGGTATACGCGATCGCCGAAGAGGTTGTCTCGAAGCCGGCGGCGAAGAACTGCACCGCCTGGGCGACGGCCTCATCGCCAGCTGTAATTCGGTACCTCCTCATTATTATACTTATTGTTATTAGTAGCATTTGCTTATATACCGAGTTCATTCGAATCGATCATTTCAATGATGATATCGATAATATCATTGCGTTTGGCACCGCTCGCCTTGCGCTCATTGATCGCCTGCCAGAAAGCATCGCGGCAAAACTCATTCACGCCCTTTTCGAAGAAACGCAGCCGGAAGATGCGCACGAGACTCGGCGCGAAGAAGTAGCAAATGCCGCGCGCTGCATTCCACAAGTTGAAGTCGAACATGCGCCGTCCGATGTGGCGGAACGCGGCGTTGGCGTTGTTGAAGCTCTTGGCGCGCACGCCGAAAGCGCACGATGTGACCACGTTGGTCGTGAAGCGCGCGCACAACTCCTTCACGTCCAAGCCGTCCTCGATGCCGTTCTTGTCGATGTACTTCTTTAGCGTTTTCGCTTCGGCGTTGATCAGCGGCACCATGTGCTTGATCTTGCCGGTGGTGAAGATCGGCGTTAGCTTGGCGCGCACCGCACGCCATAAGGGCTGCTTCATCACGAAGATCACCTGGGAGATGAGCGAATCGGCGCGCGCATCGCTGGTGATGGTGCGATCGGCGAAGTGATTAAAGTCCTTCACCAGAATGTGCCGGATGACGTCCGGACTGCGCACCACGAGGTGCGGTGTGCGAAACACCCAGATGCCGAAGTAGTCGACGTTGGGCATCTGGTGGTACGCTTCGGCGAGGTAGCCGCCGATGGAGGAGCGCATTCGCAACACGTCCAAAAAGTTGCCCACCACCGGCAGCGGTTTGATGAAGGGCACGTTGCGTTTGCGCCAGTAATCGAAATTCCATGTGAAGTAGGTGTAGCAGCCGGAGAGCAAAAGTAGGATGATGAGCAACGCATCCCAATAGCTATTCGTTGTGATGTATCCCATCTTGTTGTCCTGAGAATTTATTAAACTTAAAACAACTAATTCACCTACGGTTAATGTGAATTTATTTTTAAATGTAATAAATTCTCACCTCGCCAATTAATATTACTAGTATCGCGTGCGATCATACGAAGACTGCTATCGAACATGCGCACGCGGAATATTAAATGAAAAATAGGAACGGTGTTGGTAATCGAATGTCGTGCAGTATTAATTAATGCAGCACACGCGCAAAGCATATTTGGACCTTGATTATCTCACGAAATTTGCATATAACATCACATAACTTTTCTAAACAAATTGATTAGTTTTTTATATTTTTACATCAATCAAAGTGAATCAAAATTTTACAGTAAATATATAGTATCGCGTCCTATGAATCGAAATTGGTGGCGATTTGTTATTCAACTTTATAAAATTCTTACATAATTTTATGATAAATAGGTGGCAGGTATTGCAATAGATTCTTAGATTGCGGGATTACGTAGAGACCTTCTTCTTAAAATGTGCGTTTATGTAAATAAGTTCTGATTAGTGTCAATCATGCTGTGAATTTTGACCAGTTTGAAAACATGATTGGTTTTTTAGAGTTTACTCACACTGTCGTAAAGCATAAAACAAATATGGGGTAATGGTAATGACGTAGGTTTAATATTTTAGCAACATTTATTATTAATGAAGCCATAGAAGTCAAGAAGCAGTGTCATCATAAATGGTGTCCCAAATGTAACGAAGATTCAAATTTAACAGAGAACACAGTTTTTAATAATTTTATTGTAACTTATTTATTAATTCATAATGATAATAAGATTTCGCATAAACATGGCTTAATTTCGTTGCGTTGAAGCGTTTGCAAAGTTGAATCTCTTCCTGTAATCAAATCTTGTGTTACTTTGGGACACTCACAATCAGTTCTAATAAGAAACAATAAAACTGCTAGTAGTCATCCTTACCTTGATGTTTTTTCCATATGAAGAGAATAACTTCGAAGATCACCAAATATCACATAAATTGTTACGGCAAAGTAGTGATTCCCACCAATAAATGCTTTGAGAAGTTGCTGAAAAGTATAAATAATCAACAACATGATTCTCTTTAGCATTCTTTCATTGCTTTCTTCTTGGATATTTTTGACATGATTTCAATAAACACTGTGAATCGTCAGTTCCTTTCAATATCTATATGTTATATTGTGATATTATTTCTTAGATATAGAATGAATGATGTTAAATCGGATAAATGATCAATTCCTCAAAAACTCAACACATTTGCGGAGTCTGTGTGCTTGTGCGCGATCTGTGCGTAGATTCACATAATACATGTATTATGTGGCAGATTGGCATAGTATCAATATAATCATCGGTTGCCCTGTGATGCATTCCACATTGCCTTCTTTAAATATCAACCTTGTCTTGACATAAAAAATCTATTCAACAATATGTACTTATCTCCTTTTAGCATGACATTCATATATAGAAACCATTTATCAACAAGAACAAATTGTAGATAAAAAAAACTTTAAAAATAAAGCTCTCCAGTTTGCCAACCTCGTCTCTTTCTCTCTCTCTCTTTTACAAGCTGCTTTAAGGGTAATAGAAAAATGGAAGTGTTAAGTAATAATACAATAGCTCGCAACTACACATCGCATACATAAACGAGGAGAAAAATGAACAATGTCGTGTGTCTTTCTCGCCACATTCACACACCCATATTTGTTGTTGATATTCAATATTTTTCTCATCCTAAATATATAAATGCTATGTTATGTTTAACTTATTGAATATACATATTGGGCGCACACATTGTGCGTACATTTAGTAACACATTTTATCTCTTCAACGCATGTTGAGCATTGAATCCATCGATTAGTATCTAGTTAGGTTAAGTTTTGGTTTCCTTCACATACCCATCCCCTTAACGACATATATAATTTCCTCAATTCGATGTGCTTTGCGGATGAGACTACTACACCAAACAAATCAAAAACATACATACGTAGAATTCGCGAATTAAAATTCACCGATAAAATACATTTAACACAAAAAAATTACGTATTCCAAGATAATATCGCGTTGGTAATCGATTTGGGCTCTGGTATTCAGTTTTTTAAGCAATTGTTACAAAAATGAAGCAATATGCGCATATTAATAAATGATCAGTTCGCGGATAAATTATTGGGCATTGCTTCCAAAAAGCGATGATAGCACCTGACGTGATCGTTCTCGAAACGGTTGGGGCTGTTCGCATGATCAACGCTGTCGATATGGGTGTAGGGGTTGCAGTCAACGGGTCAGTCATGATGATTGGATACGCTGTTCGTGATGGGGCTCGCCTGCTTGAGGACGTGCGCAATGCTGCTGTTTGCCGTGAGGTGCGTCGAATCACCGGGGCGCGCCTTCGGGACTACGCGAGGCACGAGGAATAACGCTAGCAATGCTACAATGTGAAGGCACAGGTACATATGTCTGAAACGAATCCAAACAACTGATTAAATTGTTGATCAAGGCGCTGGCATTCGTAATGTCCGTACAAGTAAATTCGGACGCCGCTCCAGAATTCCAACAAGACGAACGTGAACGTGATGTACGACATGACGAAGCGCGTCGTCATGAATGTCGCGGCATCGTAGATGAATTTCAACTCCGTGTTGCCAGTAAAGTAGTTCCGAATCGTACGTCGCATCTGTCCCAACAATAAAACACTCAATAAAAACCGTTCAAAATCAATTTCGCAAACTTACGGTTCGGGCGGCAAACGTAAAGAGCGCGCCGTTCGCAAACGTCAGGTAGTAGCCCGGATAGAATCCGTGCCAAAGCGCCGATAAGGCGTAGGTGAGTACGGTGGCGTTACTGCCGACGCGCTCGTAAACAATCATGCGCAGCCACTGGTTGGTCCCAATGTTCCACGCTTCGATGCTCTCCTTCAGGCTAGTTCCAAACTATACGCAAATCAAACCGATGCATTAGCAACGGACAGACAGGCACATTAGAAAATTGCAACAAACTCACCTCAAATTTGATTATGTGTATGTTTGAGAACTTATCCCACACGGCGCGCCCGTTCGAATCATAGCCGTTGAAACCGATGCCCGAATTGTTGCAGATTGCATCCGCAAACAGCCAGGCGAAATAGTATTTGAAGCGCACCAGCATGGTGGCGACGCTCAAATACCAGAATTTGTACAGCAGCGTTGTCTGCTCGACAAACGCATCCTCTTTCACGCCCTCGATGTGGAACATCGGCAGGAAGTTGACAAACGCAATGGCGAACATCATCGAGAGCGCCACCTTCTTGATGACGGCCGGCAGCGGCGACGGCTCCAGCACCACCGTATTGCTGCCCGAGTTGTTGTTCAGCTTGCCGCCCGTCGCGCCAATGGCAAAGCTCTTGCCGTCGATGAAATCGATGTAGTCCTTGTAGAAGAGCGCCGGCCCGGCCATCAGCGACGGGAACTGCAGCACGTAGCTGAAGTACTCGAGCGCCGTGGGCACCTTATTGACGGCATACAACCGCTGGCTCTTGGTCAACTCCGCGTCCTGGCGGCAGAGGCCGTCATGAATGCAGAATGCGAGGCTGGTCACTTTCTGCGTGACGACCATCAGCGGCCCGGTGATATCCAGGCTGTACGAGCCGTAGTCGTAGATCTGCCGATGCAGGTGAATGCATGAGAGATAGATGAGCGCAACGGCGAGCACCATTCTGAAAGAATGTGCGGAATGCGTTAATTGTATTTGCTGTCATTATGCCATGTTCGTTATTGACTTTAAACGAAGCGATAAGATAACAGGTTCGTTACAAAAATTGCATGTTGAAATTATCAATGTTTACCCAATGCGAAACCACAACAAACATAATTATTATAATAATAACAAGGACGAAATACCTTTGCATAATTTCTGGATTCGTGGTGCGAATGACAATGTAGCAGAGCGCTGGTAATCCGGCCAAATGGATCGCCTGCCTGCAAAGAGAGGGTTTCCCGCTTCGTCTCAAAAAAAAACGCACACAAGGAGAAGTTTTCGCCATCAAAAAAAAAATGAAAATCATTGCAGCGATAAATTATAGCATAAATCATAAAATGGTTTTTGGGGATCCATCCGACACGCAAAAGAGGGGCGGTTTCACTCACATTCCAAAGCAGAAATAGCCGATGATGAGTCCGATGATGAGGCCGAACCCATGGCGCGTGGCGGCTTTCGTCTTCGAAGGATGTAAAACGGTGCGAAAGAGCGAAGCAAGTGCTAATGCTACGAACTGACTTATTACAAAATTGACCTGCAAACAAAGAGTACCAGAGAACGCAAACGGTGAATAACACAAGAAAAAAACAGAAATATAATTCATAAGCGTAAGTGAAACGAAATAATCGAGCGAGATTGTGTGCTTGGCTGGTGGTGTTGGTGTAAGAACGCACGCTGCTCTTCACATGGGATAATAATAAAACGCATTGCATTCATTGTCGTCAAGTTGATCCAATTAAATTCGACTAATCGTATTAGGCGTCCGTCGTCGTCCTCTCCCAGCCAGGCCCCATTAAATTCGCACCAAGTTGAGGATAACATCATTTGTCACATAATGAATGCAGATTTTGAGTGGCGCACAATTAACCCTTCTGGGTCAAATGAAACTGCATGACGATCATCATCATCATCACGCGCAGCAGCAGCAATTGGTGCCGAGCGCATTCCTTCAAGGCCACAACTTGATCGTTTCAAATTGTTATTCGCATGATATTCGGGCGTTATTAATCCATAAACGAGATTCTATTCTTAGCAGATGAATGAATGTAAAAAGGATGTGCGTATATAAAAAAAACCGCAACCGCCAAATGTATTGCTGTTGTTGAGTGAGAGTGCTGCCTGCCGTGCCGTGCCGTGCGCGATAGATTTATCTCGCGTCTATTTTTGGTCGATTCGGCGGTCGGCTGTGGATGCCTTTTCCTCGTTTCCGCACGCGCCCAAACCGCGTATGCGTAACGCAGTCAGCCATCGGCGAAAGGAGATCGCGTAAAAGCGCGGATGCAAACGACGATTAAAAATATATATGCGCGTAATGTAAACATACCAAGCCATACGAAATGACACACACAGATAGCAATGTTTTGTTCCATGTTTCATGCAAATGATAATTTATCTTATCCTAAGTAAGGACTCGTAAAATAACAAGTTGTTTTTTATAACGTAGTTATGAATTAAATAAGATTGCTCCGTAATCTAACAAGTAGTTTGTGATGTTAGGTATACATTTTGTAATTCCGATGGCGTGATCTAGTTTATAACTGCAGCGGGTAGCAACAATGTATCAACGGAAATGCAATTTCCAGGAGAGGCTGTGTCAGGAATTGCAAGCGCCTGTCGTTTGCAACATATCGTAAAACGAAAACTCAAATCCATTATCGATTTCTGTCATCGGCGATAATGAATTTTCCAAGAAAACGCCAAACGAAATATGCGCGTGTTCGCAGAATTTCATTTGGCCAGCGACAGAATGCATAATCGCCTAGATGTAGGTTACATACTAGGAATATACCGAATTGAATTGAAGCAGTGCAATTAACGTTTAGTTTCAAATTTCAATTCTGTTTATGAGTGGAATAGTTCACGGACAAATGTACGATGTAGAATCCAGAATAATATGCACTATATCATGTGAGTCATACTTTTAAACACACGTAGAAAATGAAATGCAATTAATTATTATTATGGTGTAGCAAATCCAATAATAAAAAATCAGCCTTTATAACATGGACATGCACCAAAATAATTATTATTGTTATATTTGTGCGTCATCAGAATCAGACCACCAGCGCGAATATGAATCACTAGCATACACCTCGGTACAGATTATTTGCAAGAACGTAAATTAGTAAAGAAAGAGAATTTTGCAAAATCTATGCAATCTGCAATGAATTAGTTTAGTTCTCCAAATGCTCATACACTTTTTATCTCTATTATAATTTATATTATTTTCGCTTTATAGGAGATACTAATTTTAATCATAAAATACACCCGACAAAGTTCGCAATATACATTTTCATCATGTATTTTGTTTGTTAATTATGATTTTTTCACATTGCATAATATTGCACTCAATATCAGTAAGAATTCGTTTCAATACATTCGTCAATAGCGTGCAAAATAGAAAGTCCGAATAGAGAAGAAGAAAAAAATTGTGTACGTAATGCACTAACGCACTTTCCACAATTGTAACACGGAAAGACATTAAAGCGTATATATTAATAATTAATACCTTCTACCTATGTTCTGGCTTTATTTCCTTTATCAGGGGTGCCAACAAACATTTATTACAGATATGATTACATACCTTGTATCACATTACTTATAATTTTCTTGTTTCCGATCAACCATGATTTGAATTGTTCAAATGATTGTTAATAATGTAAGAATTAAATTTCCAAGTAATAATCAAATGTGAGAAAAAAGTGTAGGAATGTTACAAACGGAAAGACTCAAATGACGGAACACAACATATCACCGCTAAACATGAAGTGTAAACAAACGGAAAATGATTGCGTGCGGATAATGGTAGCAAGCGTAGCGTATCATTTAATCATTCCATGATTCGCTCCCTATGACGATTTACCAAAGTATGAAATATGTATTACAACGGATGCAACTAGTGAATGAACGTGATCACCCAACGGCCAGCAAGAAGACTTTTTCAATACATTCAATTACGCTTTGACAGCCCCATTTTCCCCAATAATCACCAGCATTTATCCAGCGTCCAATTTAAAAATAAATTGAAATGCCTATAACATTCAGTTTAAATTTCTAATCATTTCAGCGATTAATTCGTAAATCGATTAGCAAATAATAATCCCAATTGAAATAAATTGCACTAATAAGTCAATTTGTCATAATTAATAGTTTGATACCGTTATGTAAATGGATGGCTGTTGCCAAAAACGATAACAACTACATAATTGTAAGTATGAACTGTGAGATTTGAGAAAGTGACAAGATCAAGATCAAGCGAACACGATGAGCGTTTGCCAAGAAGTTATTTCCAGATTACCGCGCGTTCGCGCCCCAGCCAATTAATGCATGCTAATCACACAGATGTAGTTGGTGAGTGGCGGCAATACACACATTATCCAAAGAGAAAAGGAGTCAACGCAATTTGCGGACGGCGCGCGGCAGGCGAGCTGGTCGATATCACAGCCACACACACACTTGTTCGGTCATCGGCTCTACCGAATCAACTTGTTGCGCAATTGCCGTTTGGCCCCATGCTGCCCGCCCACGCGCGTGTCGCACGCAAGCCGCACCACCCCTTTCGCATGCAACTGCACACCGCACACATGAATGCCAAGGCTAATTGGCGATTCGCTAATTATACGTATGCGTCACAAATACCATACTATTTTGTCTTCCAAATTCATCAATCTGAACACCACACATCGCCAAGCACAGAGTTGGAAAAATTGATCGGAAGTGAGGTCGACATGCTGACAATAGTCAATTGGATCATGCTCGTTTGATGTATGATGCCTCATACGGGCACACAATTGTTGAACTATGTACAAATGTCGCGTGATACTCAATACGTTCGTTAATTGGCGAGCTTTACGAGGACTGCTTGTTAAATGCCAACGATGTTGACGATTCCTCATTACCGATATCATCTTGCGAGCTGAGCTGTCCTTCGCTTTATTATCAATTCTGTACGACAGATGTTCCGCGTTTGTTTAGGTTTAGAGTATTAATAAGTTTATTGATAATATTGAGATTAGCGATAAGTAATTAATAGCTATATGTAAATTGATATGATAAATAAACCAAATATCTGGAAATATAATTGTTTCTGCGCAGTGTTTCAAAATAAATAGCAAATTCTAATTAATATTTCTACTCATAAACAACGTGTAATCAAATAGCGAATGAAAATGTACCATCAAGCTACCTTACAAATAAGTATATCTAGACCAGAATGTAATGCCTGCTATGTTCAATATGGTAAGAAACCTTAGAAACTCTTTTGAATTGTCCAAGTGGCATGTGTAAAGCATGTCACGCATGCAATATGTACGTATTTCTTGCAATCTAGGCATTGCCAGATGCAACAACCTAGCAACTTTGTCTTACTTTTAACGTTTAGACCGTAGTACAACTGCCTGTCTGTGCTTCTTCCGTCTTGAATAGACAATGCAACGGTGCATTTTTCCGTCTAATTGTCACTCAAGTAGTTGTACATACGTTTAAACAATATGCTTGTTGGCGGAAATTAAACCATATACAGGGTACATTAAAACTAAAAATCAACCATTGCGTTCAGATTAACGTGAATAAACTCAAAAATTAAATATTATTTGAAATAGTAGGAGACGCATACCATCAGCATGATATGCCAAATATTCACATTTGAATTAAAACTCATTGTGGAAAAGGACAATAAATTAGCATAAATTTTAAAGTCAAAAAACGTGACAACGCAAAACCATACTTAAATACTTAAATCAGTCATAAACAGAAATAGGTACCCACGTTATAGGATTTTGACGTCTTCAAGATGTAAATTATCCATGTAGCGGATATAATCAACCGTTCAACACCAATTAACGCATTTAGTACGTACAACAATACGAATGCACTTCTACCTGCGGAATGCATACATGATTCACGGTTGCTAATTATAATTAACCAATCATACTTGTCAATACGCATCTTCTTAGCATTTGCGTCTCATTTATATTACGACTATTTGGTTACTGCTAAATATACACAAATACAGTCATTATAACAGCAATACCAAAAGTATTCCAACATACTGCCATTACGCTGTTTGCATAAACCATAAAAATGCATATCAAATATCAATAATAAACAAACGTGTTCAGTGTGCACTGTTTGTTTGGATTAATCACATTTTTATTTCGCAGTTTTCAACCGAACGATGACATCATTTCGTGTTCTCATTTTGGATTCGCTCACCTGCTCGACGTTAAAATACTTCAAACTCATCTCCACCTCAACCTCGGGCATATAACAAATAAAAGTTAATTTTTTATCGCAAGATAAGTAATTCCTAATATTGATAACTGACTGATTATAACAAATATTACTCAACTTCGAATTCGAATGAAGCTGTTAGCGTTTCCCGCGAATACCCTCGACCTGTGGCTGTCTCCGTTTACCCCGAATAGTTAATCACGCTCGCAAAATTCATGAATTTGCTAGAATTGCTACAATGCTCTTCCTCGCACCGCGTGATGAGTTCATCGGCGGAACGCAAACACGTGGATCGATACGGTTTGCGTTTTCGGCACGCCGCGCCGGGGTCTGGATGAGGTCAATGTGTTCCCGTTCGTTCCACCGTCATCCCCCGCATGCAACCGATGCTAATTGTATTACAATTGCATTCAGTATGCAAAGTGTAGGCAATGATCATTGAAAACATTGTCCACAGAGCCAAAAGTAAAAAACGAGATACACGCCTTCTTCGTGGTCGCGCGAAGGAGAAAAGAAGCAGTAAGCAGCAGGAGCAGATCAGCTGATTTGCCGTCTACAACGCGACGCTTTCGCTTTTACCCTACACGCGCATGTCGAGCGCGTCTTTGCCACGAATTGTCTGCATTTGTAGGTATGTAGTAGGAGGTGGACGACGGCGAAAAAGTGGCTCACCTGATCAATCGAAACGCCCATGTAGTCGGCGACCCAGGTGAAGATGCGGCTGCCATCGTAGTAGCTGCTGGTGAGCGGTGGCATCGTCGCCATCTCCATGCCGGCTGCACCACCGAAACACCGCCCTCAAGGTACACAAATGCCACAAGTGCTGGACGAAGAGCCGGCGGGTTTGTCTTGTATCAAATTGTTATGTTATTGCGGCACGGCGGCCGGATGGGCGTTGTATACGCGCCGCGAAAGCGTGCCCGTTATTCGCGGCAATGTTTACGCCGCGCGGTTAGAGGCTACGCGCAGGTTGACGGCGTGTGCCGTTGGATGGGAATGGTGGGCAAACCACGCGACTTGCCAGCGACGCGGTTCAACTGCAACTGAATCAACTGAATTCGTTTTCGTGCTCTCGCGTGGTGTATGTCCTCCAGGCGCGCGCACGCATACGCACTTGCAATTATTTGCTTCTCGAGCCAATGGCTAGCCAATGTCAATTGTTTGCCGGTGTTAATTTACCATTATTTATATTCGGCGCAAAAACTCGGCTTCGATGAAAATAGCAAAATTTAATCAGATGTAAATTATGTAAAATGGGGCCCCAAGTTCTTTAATTTAGTCTAACAATAGATGTTCTGAAAAAGGAAAGCATGAAATAGGTATGTTAATTAGTTTAGGGTTGCCATAAATGAAATTGTTACACCCACGCAAATTGCATTTATAGCCTCTTTTCTTTTAATACGTACTCGTTTCGGCTACGCACGATTTGTTTTTTTCCGAATCCAAATCCGATGTGAAAACCATGGCAGGCTTACGGTAATTTTAATTGCACACGCGTGCATTATCATCAGCATCGCTTCGATGCGACCTTCACATTGCGGCGAGCGTTTTGCGTGTCCGGTATGTGGGCGGCCGAAATGATTTGAATCAAAATAGACGTTGAAATTGTCTGCGCACTGTTGGGCTCCATTTGGCTGTCGCGCGCGGATCATGCGAGCACTGGAACGCTGCTCGGCATCGATGAAAGTGCTGATGATTTCATCGTGTGATTGCGCATCGTTTATTTCGGCGCTCACGAGCCAACAATGCTCGCGTAATTTGCCATCGAACGATGCTGCTGCCTGATGATGATCAAAAATTCGCGCAATTACGTTTTGACGGCGATATTTTGTCACTTGCACGCGATGTCATAATGTTTTTCATTGGGCGGTGAAAATCATGTGAAAATGAGCAGACTGATTTCAATAACAATGGGTTGAAAGTTGAAACCATACCTTTATAAACAATTTTTATAGAGCTAAAGTTTGACAACATTAACATCTAGAAAAGTTTTGGCCATGTTATGAAGTAGATTTTTTTCAATATCTTGTAATGTTTCCGCCGGCTTTTTGACTTCCTGACCAACTGCAGCCGAAGTGGTTGGCGTCGATGTGGTAGTCAAATCCTCCTGCAATGTCTCTTTCTCCGTTTTCAACTTGTTTAGTTCGGCGAAAAGTTTCATATGTATTCTTATCGTTGAGTTGGTTGGCGTGCGACGGTCAATTACTCTATAGCTATGTTTCGTTTCGAACTCGTCGTCGAATCGCTTGAATTTCTTCTTCAAACTATTGATTTGCTTGACGATATGACGCTGTCGATGTTCGAATGGTCTGCTGGACCGCATCCTCGGTGACCTGATGCTCCTCCACGTTGCGCGATGGCCAATTCCTGCACCTCGCCCAAATGAAAAAGGTCCCTTAATTCTTTTGGACCATGGCATTTATGCAGTAAATATTCGATTCAAGGGTTTCATACGACACTATCCTATATTGTGTTGAATTATTCAAATCTGAGCAGAAAGACAGTGCTCAATTATGTCAACTTATGGTTGAGTATATTAGATCGAGATCGCATTCGATGAAGAAGTATTCCAGCAATTTAGGCATCGAAGGCAATGCATTCGCAATATTCGCATGTATGTATGTATGATGGTAACAGGTAGAACATGCGAATTAATTATGTCTCGATTGGAAAAGAAGTATGCAGTCCCAAATGCTTTTGAGTTTCTCTAATTCAGACCAAAGTGGACTATTTATACCCCAGGGGTCGATCTGAGCCAAGGAGTCGATGGAAAATCAATTCTTAATATACAAATCACATATACCGAACTTTTTACGATTTTTTTTAGAATTCGTAATATCAAAATACCTTCATGAGGGTCGATGGAGACTTCGAAAAATGATATGTATAAGGGTTTATGATGAAAAAAGTTTGGCGACCCTGGGTCTAATTAATGCATCTCTAGGGCAAAACGCACCAAACTTGAGAAGGACTTATTCCAACGCGAATTTCCCAAATTACTGCCAAATATCACAAGCATGTTAAATCAGGTGAACAAGGAAATACTGCTGATCTTGAAGACGAACGACTTGATGCGCTGAAAACTTCGGCAAGAAGAGGCACCTTCCAGGTGATGTCCGAATGCTGTGTGAAATCGGGCAATTAATCAAAAATCGACTAGGCAACAAATCGTCCTGAGCGACTCACGAAAACCGTGGCAAAAAACCTACTTAAATCTACGCAGTGGAAGATTTTATGCTCACATATAGCTGACAATATCGTAATGAATTGTTAATTATCACAAAATTTACCGGTGTTTGTTGTATATATTATTCAAAGAGATATAGCTGAAGATTTCTTTATAAACGAAACTACAATTTACATAATAATCAAATAGTTAAAGCAACTATGTAGTGTTATTACTTTGAATATTGTAAAAAGTGGCTAGTAGACACCATATAACTTCACACTATCCACTCCGCAATGTCGATGCACCTATGGGAATCAAGAAAAAAAATTGCTAGAATTCAAGCTAAACAATTGGCGAGCCGTAATGGAGCGCGCAAGGTGCAGCAACAAAACAACGATTAAAGAACAAAGGAAGTAGAAAGAATTTTATACAACCTGGATGCGTGCCCTCTTTCCTCACTCTCTCACATCAGTGCCTATGGGCCCTCTTACCCCTACCGCTCTCGTAGGATCTGGAGCGCGAGCGTGTTCGGCGGCTGTGTCGACGATGCCGTGGCGTCGAACCCGAATCCCGTCGGCGATGGTAGCCGCCACCGCTGCCGCCACGGTACGGTGGAGAACGCGAGCGTGATCGCTTGCGCTTACTCGACGAACGACGGCGGCTGCGGCGTCGCCGTGACCGCGATGAGGAGCGCGAGCCATGGCGCTCCTTGCGCGAGGAGCGCCGCTCCGTCGAGCTGGCGGACGACGAGCGCGAACTCGACGTCGAGCGGCTCGACGGATCCGAGTGGCGTTTGCGACCGGTCGCCGCAGCCATCAGTTTGCGTGTGGCTACTCTGGGCGAGCGCGAGCGACGATCTGCAATGACTCGGTTTAAAACGAGCACCATGGCTGAGCATGGGTATATGAATACCCTGTGAACGCTCCGGTGGGGAGCGCTGCGAATCGCCGCTCTCCGACCCCTCGCGCTGGGACTTGTCCACCTCCTTATCACCAAGGCGCGCTTCGATCTCGCGCTCCACTTTCGCAAACTCTTCTTTCTTCCGTTTAATTGTATTCTGTACGAACATTTAAAATGGTAAGTACTGCATTGTTTGAAAAGGGAGACAACTTACGCGCAGCTCATTGTCCGAATCGATCTCGGTTTTCTCCTCCTCCGGCCCGCTGTCCTCACTGCTGTCGCCGGACCCGTAGTACGCACCCAGCCCTACGCGTAGAACTAAGTCATTTATGCTTGCTGATTACTGGTGTAGCAATGGGCACGCCCTTATTTCTTGGATACATGGTGGCATGATCCAATTGTGTCGATAAGCGATCAGAGTTTGCGGTAATAAATATGAATCGGCACATTGAGTGCACCGTGAATGAGGTTCAAGAAATGCGGGTCAAAAACCAATAGAAATAAACAAACGGACAGGGGAAGGGACAAGGTAATTGCGAAAAGGCAGTGAAACACTTACCGAGCCTGGCACTTAGGTTCGCACCTGCGCTGGGTGCTGTTACTTGCTGATCAACGGCTGAAGTTTAAATAATATTAGTTTGCAACGGGCGCTTGCTCTCGCAACACTGGAAATTTCAATTTGAACAAACGAACGGGAACGCATCGTTCCCGTTTTCCATTGCCACCGTCTCATCCTCTCCTCTCTTAACAGCACATACTCTCAATAACTAATCGTACTTTTTGTGTTGGCAGCGATACTGATGAACTTTTGTATGTAGGTTTTGCGACAAAGAAAAACTACACAAGTTCCGTATTGCAAAATTGTGTATGTATGTATGTTTGTATGTGCGATTTGTGTGCGTTTACAATACCTTTGAGCTTCCTTGCGTGACGTTGCAATTCTTCTTTGGCTATTTGCGCAATTTCGCGATTTGTTACCTTTAATAGAATTTCGGTCATTGTGCGACGCACATTTAACATCTATAATAGGGCAGTATAATAACAAAGTTGCAAGTGCATTGAGGAAGTTTTACCCTTTCCTCATGAGTGAGAAGAACCACCGGTTGTGATATTTGCGGCGGAGGCACTTCCTTCCCAGCAGTATCATCCTCAGACTCACTGTGTGTATCATTATATTCATTCTACGAAACTGGTATCAATCAACGATTCACTGCAGTTTCCTGGAATAATACTTACGAAAGGCTTACTCTCTGCTCTGACTGTGTTTTTTAGAATCTCCAGGGCATGCTCACGCATTTTGAGTTTCTCCTCAACATCCTCAACGCTATCCCGATCGCGTGTCCGGTCCATGTGCTTTAACTTATCACGCTCCATCTTCTCCAAACCCTCGCGGATCCACGCCGGCAATTGCTTACGTTTGTGGGCATCAATTATCGGCGGCGGCGGCGTTGTGTCGCGGTTGCTATGCCCATATGATTGATTCACTTGTTTCAGAGGTATATTAACTTTGCTATATCGCTTATTGTGTGGTTTTAACAGTTTTGTACTATGAGAAGAAGCTGCTACATTGGGACTGTTGCCATTGCCAGTCCAATAACTACTATTAGGTGAACTAGAACTGCAAAAGCATACAAGTATCAAACGTAGCCCATAATTTAGAGCACATTCTGCTGCTATATCCTCTACCTATAAATATCATCCTTGCCACTGGAGCTGCTGTAGGCGTTATACGCTGGTGTGGGAAGTAGCGGCGTCTTGTTGCCGCCGCCGCTGGCCGACCAGGAAGCAGTGTTATTCCAGCCCCATGAGCCGGATTGCTGCTGCTGCTGCCAGGACATGCCATCATTCGAATCGCCGCCGTGACCGGTGTTGGAGCTCGAGTCGTTCTCCACGTCCATAGGCGCTTCGCCGCGCGTCGCCGACGAGCTGATCATCGGCGGTGGCGGCGCGCTGGGGAGTTTATCGCCGCCGCCCGCAGACGACGGCATCGGCGGGCCAGCCTCCTTCATCTTGATCCACTGATGCGCGAGCGCTGCCCAGTCGACCTGCTCGTTCTGCATGCTCTGGTACGCGGAGGGATTGAGCGGCCATTGGGCGTAGTTTTGCGATTCCGTCGAATCGCTACCCGAAAACATTTTCACATTTAAATTATCACTGCAGTGCCTGCAGTGCACTTGATTCTTTTTCGGATGGGGTATTTTGGTTTGCGTGAAAGCCGTCAAATTGCCGCAAAAGGCGCAGCAAAAGTGACAAGCGCCGTGACAGCATTTGAATAAAACTTTTTCAATTGCTTGAAAAATTGCAAACCGCCATCGAAAACGTTCCACCGAGGGTGTGTTGGCAATTCGAATTGGTACTAATTGCTTCGGATAGCCAATAAGTGTGCAGATCGCGAATTTATTTATTACAAGGAAACATCTGCAATATACTGAAGGATTTAAAATGTAAATTGATCACTTCAAAATTTTTCGAATCCAATCGCACGCTTTACTAAATGTTAGGTCAACCATATAAACACAGAGGTAATTGTTCATTTCAAAGTTTACAAGTTGATAGAATTGATATAATTGAGATTAGATATGAAATAATTTATAATCTTTTTTTCAGGCTCAGTATATACGAGGCTGCTTTGTGGCGCCCTCTGATTCAACCACTTGTTTCCTTCCACTCCCACCTTACTTGATTTTTTTTCACCTGCGAGTTTGTGTTGTTTGTTGGGTTGGTGTGGTTGAGTCACCGAACTCTCTCAGCGGTGCGGCGGCTACCTGAGGCGATTATCGCACACGTTGAAACGGTAGAAACACACGCAGAGCGGTGGGGTTCGCGGCCACACCATCCGCAGCCGTGCGCCTCGCTATTGTTAGATTATTCGTTCGCGTTGTGGCGTGTTGTGCCGTTCGGTATTTAATTTACACCTGTACGCCCAGAGTGTGCTCCCAGTGCTCAGCTGTGGTGCTCAGCGCTCGCGCCA
>JARJDR010004975.1:0-12478 GCA_030264135.1 Myllaena sp. GC000078 | reverse complement strand
TTATTTCATGTATATGTTTAATTATTTTCCGCTTTCAGACGTCGACCGCGATCGGAAAGTTAGCTTTGCGCCCGCGAGAATTGGACACTCTCGCTAGGTCCTATCTCAATCCTTATTCCTACCCTGATATTATTATGTACTTTCTTACAGGTATTAATTTGCTGTCTTACTCTAGTTTTCGATTTAAATAATAATTCATAATAAATGTGAGAAGACATGCAAATTAATGTTTTTATACCATATCTGTAGATATTTAATTGTAGTTGCAATCCTTTCTTCTCCCGCTTTGGTTGTGGTATTGGTGATGGGCTTATGATGTTTCATTTAAATTGTGTTTTATTGAAAATTTTCTACAGGTATATGCATATCTTCTTATACCTCTACTGATGGCAAACTCTATCATAGGTATATAAGTACAATACAAAAATGTGCGTTTGATATAAAAATCGTACAATTCTGAATGAATAAATTACGTTAGAATGAGCTTACTTACATACTCGGAACTACTTTGGAATGCTTAAACATCTACCTCCACATCCGCGTCAATAACGCTTCGGATTACATATTTACAGTAAATAAAAATCAAAATCGAAAACAATCAATCCATCAAAATCGTCGAAAATAAATAATCTAGTACGTTTACAACTACTATACGTAACTACTAGGTACTTATCATATTGAACCGATCTCTATCATCGCTTTTGCTCACTTACTTAATATCTTAATACTTTGAGATGAAGGCAATAATAAATAGGAATCGCGAATCAGAGTATGTATGCATATTTATTTACACGTGTGTATCTCGACCGTTTTGAGACATGTCTTGCACTGCACCTCGCAGCACCACTTGAACTTGCACTGGCAGCGCTCCTTGACGGTGGTCTTGAGCGTGTTGTAGCCGCGGCCGCAGCACAGCAGATTGCAACCGTCGACGTCGGGCGAGGTGCGATTGCAGGGTCGGCCCGTCGTGCCGTGCGAGCCGACGGCCGCGTCCGCCACGCAATAGTTGGGCGAGTCCTCCAGGTACACCAGATCGCCGGCGGTCGGCAGCCGAAAGCGTGCGTCGTCCAGCTGCAATCGGCCGCGTTTATTCACGCGTACCTCTGTCGCACCGTCATATTTCTCACGAATGTAGTCGCCTGCAAACGAAAAAGAAACACCAGCTTCATTAAAAACTTTCTTTGCGCCTCCTAACACTTTTCCTTTTTCTATGCTAATCCTCCGACGTATATAGAAAAGGCAATGTCAATGATCGTGACGCAAAGATGAAAATTCAGCGGTGAAAGCGCAGCGCCCGTGAAAAAGTCGTGATAGGTTCTTCTTCTTCTTCTCAAATTAGTTTATGTCGTCGTAATTATTACACGAAACGAATTTACAACTATTTATACTTATTGTGTTTAGTTTGCGAAAGTAAACAATTGCGATTGGCGTACGCCTAATCAAGATTAACGACGTGTGACTGAATCAAATATGCGTTGCGATGATGATAATAATAATATTGGGATTAAAGTTAATAATAATCATACCCGTAGCATAATTTATATGCTGCGTTGTTGTAGCTGAAGGCTTGGAAACGGATTTGGTAGCTTTGGGCTGGAGAAAACTATTTCTCCGCGATGCGAAATAAATGGGTTAGACATGCGCGGAAAAAGGAAAAGTTGCGTTGCGGACTTTCGAGAAGTAATAAATGGCGAGATGGCCAACAGCCATCACTCTTGACCTTTGCTTTTTCCTTTAGCGGATTCTTCTTTGTTGTGTAGATAATTAAAATTAGTTAAAATCAATATCACGTCACACAATTAATCATGCGGTAATATGCAAATGCAATTAAACGTGACAATCATTATCCTGCATCTCGCTGATACATGAGAAGAACATTTATCATTCGTGATAATAATTAATATGCGCGATGCAATGCAAATTCTTAGGTCGGCCTCTCTTTTTTCTTTGCGTATTGCGCCTGATCGATGAGCAATGATCACGGATCCATCCTTTTAATCAATGCGTATAAATTACTCTTATAAATTAATTAATTCTGCATTCGATCGCGTGTTCATGAATATTCAGTCTTACTTATGCATATATTGCAATCAGTAAAATATTTAATGCATGGCGTAATTGTCAATAAGTTAGCCGCAATGGGGCAATAAAATCAAAGAACAACTTCATTTCCTTGAGGAAAACTTGGTGCTACGTAATTTTTGGGTCAAATCAATTAATTGAAAATCGCGGCAAGAAGAAGAAGAAGAAGAATTTATGGTTACTTACCAACTTCTCTGAAGGTCGGCAACTGCTGCCAGCAGGTGATCAAAGAGCACGAGCCCGACACGCCGTGGCACTTGCATGTGACGCGCGATTTTTTGATCACCGCCTGCAAGAAGAAAGACAACACATTTGTCACTTGATGCTTATAATTAGGTAGCAACAATTGAGCGCAACAAATCGTCGGGCTTTCTCTTTTCGTGCGCTTTCGCTTTGTTTTTGCAAAGATAAGTATAATTAAATCAATACTGATTGTAAATCATCATAATAACCGTTCATTTTTGTTGGACAATTTGAATTTATCGCTTGTTGATTGCGCGAAAGAAATAATAGTAATATCCTTGCGCCGGAAGCGTTTAGAATGACATATGCGCTATATTTAATGCCTTTCCTAGCATGTTTATTCAGCAGCGTTATGGTAATTAAAATCAACGCTCGTCGCGAACAATAAATCTTAAATTGCCAAAGCGCCGAGTAACGGGAAGATGCTGGCTATGCGATAAAAAGATCAGCCAATGGCGCTGGATCAGCAGAGGTAGAAGAAGAAGTTGTTAGAATCAACAAATGGAGCATAACTTCACAAATCACTTGTCGTCCGAGCACAGCACTGTAGACTGTAGTGCATTTTTCTTAATTCATATTATGCGTTGTAGATAAATCAAAAGTACATCAAGACCAAGAAGAAGAACAAGAAGAAGTGGAAAAGAATCGCATCGCAACAAAGATAGATTTGATGCAAACATGATTTATGCCGTGTATAACAGATACAGATACAGACGTCGAATATGTTTATGCCGCAGTGATGATGTTGAATGTAAATTGTGCGGCGCACTGAGAGAAAACAAATAGCTATTGGACAAGAAGGCAGGCAGCAAGGTTATTGTAAGCTGGAGAAGAATTCACTTCTTTTTATTTTTCACTCAAATGCCACTCCCTGATTGCTCATCGGGAATAAGGTAACTATTTATCAGCGGTGAAAGTTTAGCGTTTAGCGGAAAAGTGATACTTATTGAACAACTTGTGCAAATATAGTTTGCGAATTGCATCGTAATCTTGATCTTCATCTTGATGCTGCGATATTGAGCATCTTAGCGATTAACTTTAATCACAGTCCGGTTGGTTGGTAGGCGATTTGATATCTTCCGATCGCACTAATCTTGATAATGAGCCTTGCGCCGCTTATCAAACCCGCTGCATCGGCGCATAATTAATGAGCCGCCCTGATCATCATCAGCAAATTTCCTCTCTTTAACTCTTTATTACTATTCGGATTTTTTGCCGCATCTTTGAAACAAGAAACTGCAGAAGTATGTTGGTATAGTCTAGGTACAGGCATTAATAATAAAAGAGCGAAGAGTCGGTGTCTTTGACAAAATGAAAGGCATCGCGCCCGATATTTATGGATTCTGTCTGGATGCGGATCATATTTATGGATTAAAACGGGGCCATAATCATGGATTTATACGCGCGTGTTGCGTGCGTGCCACAGATGTGTATACTTAAGCCCTCCCCGAATATCAATCACGATTACACGCGCGCAGGCTGCAGATAAACGATGGCAATTAATAAAAATACTTAGAACTGAACCATTCGGAAAGCAGCGATTCGGTCATTTTCCACGTGGAAATATTGCGCGTGTTTTTTCATTTGTTCCGATGAATTAATCTATCGGCGTTGACAACGTGGTAAGTGTAAGTAATATGTGCGTGCGCACGCGCGTGCACGTGCATCGAAGCAAGTAATCTTTGCGCGATTAACTGCGATGCGAAATTCCACGAACTCTACCTACCATGATACATGAGGATAACGACTTGGTTAAGTTGTTATATTCGTAATTTATATTTTATATGGGCGTCCCATGGATATGCTATTAAATTACTCAATCTTCTTCAATGCCACTCATCCTGTTTGTGTGCTGTGTATTAAAATGCAATATACGCATTGATCCGGATCCACATCACAAGGAAGTTACCTTATGACATTTTAATTTGCCAACCGATGGCGATGGCGCCCCCTCCTCCCAATGATCGATATATAGAGTTATCGATCAATGCGCAACGGCCGCAACGATTCCGTAATTGTATTCATGTAAATCCATCAACATCATGTAATCTATATTTAAATCTTTAAATCTTCGTTTCTCACATCTCACATGCCAACCAAGTTGTGGCTTATATAATTTATATGTAAAGTTATACCGCCATTTACTTAAGTTTTAAAGCGGTTTCGTTAGTGCGGTTGCGGTGTTGTGGTTTTGTGTCCATTAAAATTAAGACATCTTAATTATCAGGTTTCGTATACATACAGAATGTAGGTACTTGGCTTGTATTATTACGTGATTGAGAGCAAATTGGTGGCTTATTCGATTTTCGTTGTTATTCAAACGTTGAAAATTCTACATAATTACGTTGTTCGTTTCGTTTTGCTGTGCAATCATGCCAATGAATGAACGTTACGTAATTTATTGTTTTTTAAACGTTTGATTTTTTAAATATGTTTTTTTATTTCCCACGCATCAAGCAATCAAGGTGTTAAAATGAAATTAGAAGGTGTAAAGTGCGAATGCGCAAAGACACGAAGTGTTTATTTTTCACGCATTGCATTCACTTCATTCACTCAGTTCACTTCATTCACCTTCATTCGTTTCAGTTGCGAGACGAATGGTGGATGCCGAATCGAAATGAAAACACCGCGCACGTTCGTTCCATGACTATTATTAATGCTGTTCTTTTGTCTTCCTCACAATCAGTGTTTTGTGCGCTAAACGCCCTCCGACCGAGAACAATCTTGCGGATTTTCTGCGACACAACACAATAATCGTATAAATCCTCACGTATAAAATAAACGTCGGTTTTTTTTGTTTTGGGGTCAAAATTTAAATTGAAGGCTCATACTCTAATTATGATAAATTATACCATACCATACCTACTTGCGTTGTTGGTGGAAATTGAACTAAGTATGTACATCACAAATTATCATTTAAGAACTCTGTAGAATTTCTTTACGATGCATTCAAAGTTGAAAGAAGCGCGCGCGGTGGAACCGTAAAAAATCTCTGGAACGAAACGAACAACAACGAGGCCCATAATTTCATAGATTACGTGCGTTTCCGGACCCTTTCTGCTCTTTTTTGCTTTCATCTGCTTTCGTTCGTTCGGATGATGGGAATAAAATGGTTAAAGCAAGAAATGAATCAGTACCGTGGAAATAATTACGCATGTGGGTTAATCACCATTGCATTGCATGCGGTGCGGTGCGGTAATAACAATATCATAATTTAAATCATTATCTATTCAACAATACGCGTGTGGTCCTGTTACATACTCGTACAATCCAATCAAAATCGAATCAACGACACCAAGATTTCGATAAGTTGATACTTTTGGGTGAAAGAAAAGTTTTGGGTACTTACACGTCGGCCAGCTTCGTTGTTATGCAGATTCATCAGTGATCTGCCCTGCTCTTTGCTGCCGCGCCGAAATTTGCGCTCGCGTTCGCGCACATCGATGAAGCCCTGCGTGAATCTGCGCCAATCACAAACTAATTAGCATTCTTTGTGATTTCCTCCAAACCGATTTGTGTTGGAATAAATCAAATGATGGACGGATTAGGAAAAGAGATAAACTTGTAGATTAGCTTTAGGCCTAGCGAAGATATACATATAGATAATAGAAATAAAGAGGAATTGTTGGATGAGTGTGAATGAGCAATGAAATTGAAATGGGAGGCGCAGTACAGCGCAGCGAACCAACGGATTCGATACGGCAACAAACGCAGCGAGAGAGAGATTTCAATGTATCACTTGTTCATCGGCGTGTAGTAATCCTCAGGGTTGCCAGTCGTGTGTAATTGAATCGCAGCCTCCCGGGGTGGTCCATGCGTTTGTTCGTCCCTCCTGTTCCGTAATTCATTCCGGCTTTGCGTGTTTCATGCATTGCGTGCATGCGCGTCACATTTATAGCCGATTTCGTATCGATTCGTTTCATTTCGACGTTTATTATTCTTCTATTATGTCTCCATGCTGGGCGTGACGAAACGTGAATCTATTACTATCTACTAGACTCAAAGTACCTTTTTTCGGGCCGAAAATAACTGTTTTTTTTTTCTCGGACAATTAAAACGCTGTCAATAATTTAATTAAAAAATTTTATCGCTTCCGAAAATCAATCGCATCAAGCGCATCGTTAACGACTTCATATTTAATTAAGATACGCAATAGTTGAGCATTTCTCGGCCTCCGTCACTTTTTGATTTGAATATCTAACCATATAAAGTATGTAAAGAGGAAGGATGATGATATTTATTTCCATCGACTTTTAAAGTGCTGTTATAAGTTGTAAAGATCTTATCTACGCCTAGCTCCCGTGTTTTGCACCTCCTCCTTAACATAATCATCTTAATCAGCATCTGTTCTTCCTTACAACACTTAGAATCAGATATACTTGTTCATAATCATAATTAAGCGTTGTTTTTATAGGTTAAAGTCAAGGATAAAGTTAAGGTTGAGGTTAGGATAGGTAGTGGGAGTTAGGGGTTAAATACGTACTTGTAGCCGTATTCAAGATTGTCACCGCAGCCACCCCACACCCATTCCTCGCGTAGGTTTGTTGGTCGCTGCTTGCGGCTGCAGCCACAGGATTGCAGTTGGCCATCGCGACAGGCGCGCGCGATTGAATACGTCACGCCGGCGGCGCTCAATGCGTGGGCGAACGCACTCTCGCGGCTTGCTGCAAAACACAAAACATACAAAAAGTTGCAATCTGATCTTCTCATTATTCAATCGATGATGAATGACATGCGTCCTGTGTTTCGGACGTTTGCTACCTCCGCAAAGCATTACGCGCTGATTGTGAGTCATCATCAATGGTATTGATCTCAAAAATATTATTAGTACAGTTTTCTGATTTAACGACGTCGTAAATCGCTATCAAAATGGCTGAATGGGAGGTCTAGCATAAATTCCAGCGCTGGAAATTGTTAGAAACTGCCATAAACAATGGCTATTGAGTGGAGTTGAGTAAAATTGTTTGTAGTGATGCCGGAGGGAAAAATTAACACGTCTTTCTTCCTCTGAGCGAAGGATTCCCATGATTGAGGTTATATTTGTGCGGCTATGCGTGACAGCGGCACCTTTGGGCCAAAAGCAAATATTGAACAATTTGACGAAAATCTTTTCTTTTTCTTTGTTTGAAGCGTCAATATTGACGCCGTGCGGTGCCGGCGGCGGCGGCAATGAATGGAAAAGGACAAATATTAGTTAGTATGCAGGACTATATGCACTAATATTTGTTCCTGTCCGCAATGCGCGACTTTATTGACGAATAAAATCATAATGATGACACTCCCTGCATGCAATCAAATGGTAATAATGGGTTATTAGAATAATTGAATCGTATATCATATCGCGTCGATGATCGTAGACGAAGGCGTCGGTCGGTCGGCTTGATAGATTTATGCATTTGATGTGCAGTCTTGGACTATAATTTGAAATGATTTTCCTCTTCCTCTCTCCTTTGATTGCCGACATTTTATTACCATGATCATATCATATTATCATATGTATAAGAACGGATCAATCAAATAATCGATACGCATCGCCTTTGAGAGGAGAGATGGTGACTTTTGGGTGACTTACCATAGTTGATGCTCGGTCCGAGATTTGCGCCCGCCTCGTCCAGCAGCGAGCAGTTCCATCGACGATGCTGGAACTGATGCTTGCACTCGGTGAGCGCTTGTCGCGCGCCGCTCGCCACCGGCAGCATGTGATCCGCGTAGAGTTTGCACAGATTGTGCTGGCCGCCGCTCAAGCCAGGCATGCCGCGGCACGTTGGCGGCTCCTCACCGGTGAAGTCTTTGACAATTAGTCCCATGCGTCTAGGTATATATGAGCAAAACCAATCCAAATTGCTTAATTGCGATAATAACGTCCAGAGTCGCGCGCCAATTAACTGCTAGCTACTATCGATGCGAAATGTTAATGATGATGATTGCGGCCGCAAATAAGGAATTCGCGGAATCAATCACGTGAAAAACGAGGTCGCCGCTTGCTACTTGCTATTATTTGGAAATCATGAAATTAAAACACAATTAATCTCACGATTTCTTTTCGTTGAGAGTACTCCACTTAAACAAAAATTTGTGTTGATTGGAAGAAGACATAAAGCGTATAGTTGGTGAAGTGAGTAATAAATTAACAATGATACGAGGCTTCAATCAAGAATGTCTCGTTTAGACTTGGAGCGTTTGAAGCAAGTAATCGTTAGGTTTTATAGATCATTGCGGCCTAAGGAAAGTTATTTGTGGCCAAGAAGAAAGCACTTCTTAAGTGCATAATAAATTGATAAGTAACGGTGGGATGAGATGCAGCCAACGAACCAGTTTGTAAACGAATGAAGGAATTTTCAATCGCACTTATATGGAAATTATTTGTAAGTAGCGAAATTTAGTCCCAATTGTATTTTCCCGACACAGTATGATTAACGATTAGACGACATCACGACATATTGTGTACGCGTGTGGAGCGTGTTGTGTATACGAAAATCGGTAGCGCATGCATTGATTATTACCGGTTTCGACTTGCGCACCTGAATGCATCTTGCAGTGCATCGCAACATGTTTATGTTCCACTAATACAATGTTCTGAAAAGCATTTTAGTAAGCATTTCTAAGACAACTGATAGAATTTAAGTGAAAGTTGCTATGTTTTTAGTAAAAGTAGCAAAGATTAGTAGTTGTTTGGTGGCCACTGGTGTGAAACTAAACTTTGAATTGTGCCTTAATAATCACACAATATAAGTCGATCGACTTAAGCGCTTTGGGCCTAGCCTTATACAACATGAATGCGTATTAACGTATTTGTTACAGTTTCGATTTGTTCAAGTGAAAACATTTTTTACGTTTACGCGCGTAGAATTAAATGAAAAATAAAATATTCACCAGCAATAAACATTGGTGTTTAATGCTGGTGCATTGAAATATTCACAAATATGGTAGAATCCAACAACACGCGGGTGTGTGTAGGCAGAAAACATGAATATCATCGATAAATTTCAACCAAATATAAATTCGATGATATTTCATAACTTTTCTTCAACTTATGCATGGTTATTCAAGTAGGTACTTGAGCATTTCCGGCCGGCGCATTCCTTCCTGATTATGGATAAATAAGTACTTGTATGCATTTATTAATAATTAATCGCCTAGCACACGACATTTTCACACTCTATAAACTTTATCATCCTAGCGGTTGTGCTATCAATATTCGCGTCGTCAATTAGTCTGGTATTAGAGGTGTCGGAGGAAATTTCGCGCAATAAATTACACTCAATCCGCGATTTCCATCGCAAATATTTATGATTGAGCAGAAATTTAATGCCTTGAAATTCTAGTTTAATTGCCAATTGACGCTGATGACGCCGAGCGATAATTGCTAACGGAATGCTTTGCTAAAGTGTACTTTGCAACCGAATGACAATTGTTGCTATTATTTTTGCTGTTTCACTGTTTTGTTTATTTTGTTCGGGTTTACATTGATTCTAAATGATTTGTTTCCGGTGAAATGCATCACGATTTACATACGCGCTGCAAATTGAATTAAAGCAATCGGAGAAATGGCGCTCTCGCTGCGCTGCGTTCGTACTAAGCATATTTCTGATTGAATAGGAAATGGATCGACATTTAACCAGCGAACAAACGCAGCTGGAGCGTAATTATCAAACGACCAATTCGATTCAGTCGAGATACACAATTTGAGTATGGCTTAAGCCCATAGCACAGCATGTGACCAATTAATATTTACATTAAAATTAATAGTGCGCAATACGCGTTGCGCAGCTCGCGCGCTCGAATGCACTTCTTGTGTGTGAAAGGCTCTCAAACGCGCTAGAAAGCACCACTTTAAATTATATTACCTGATTTGAGTTGAGTAATAATGGCAATCGATTCATATCAGTCATCTTCGTATAAAACTATTTGAGTAACTTATTAAAATAAGGTAATTTTCACATTATACCTAAGTCAAACTGACGCGCAGACACGTGTAAACATTTTCTAGCCACTGGATGATGATGATTGACACGACAAAGAAGTGAATGTGAGCTGTCAAATCATTCATGGCGTATCGATCGATCAACCATCGATCGCTTCCGCCCGCAAGGCAAAACACGAAAACGTGTGTATCGCAAACAAACACTGCTGAGGAGGAGATTTTGGATCTAGTTCGGATCGAGATTTATGTTAATGAAAGCAGGTCGTTGGCGGCGGTAGCCAAACCATCAATTCCCAATCGCGATCGCATTAAATAGCCGTCAAGTGAGGTTAGGTTCAGGTTATACTTACAGCCACGCGCCATTGGGCGTCGCACGACGTGCCGCTTCCGCACCGATGACGACGACTAGCAGCAGCGCCACCGCGACACGCCATAGCAGATCGCTTTTCCGTCGGAATTTCATGTGCGGATCCATGTCGCAATCTTCTGCAACAAGACATTCGAATTATTAGAATATTGTTAATCATCGGACCGCGTCGTCGCGTCTGGTAGTAATTGGAATTCAGTGACCTATCATGATTACCACTCCCCGCACACGACAATGACAGCGAAATAGGTGTAAAATGCAATAACGATCTTAACCTCAATTCACCGCTATTGTCCCGCGCGCGTGCGTTTGAATGTTTAACAACGTGTTAACGCTTGTTAGCAATAACTTCAACAGTACTTTTCTATTTGTATATTACCACAGTTTGAGGTGATTTTTGTGCATTGATTAATTTAATTGAATTTCCCTCATAAATCACGTCTGGCGGCTAATGCAGCGTGGTCCATAGATCATTGCGGAGGGCGTACAAGTGTGCATACTTGTTTTCTAACAGTTCTTCTTCTTCTTCTTCTTGGGTGCATGCAACAACGTTTAAAGCAAGTTAAATGTTAAGAATGGTATTTTCGAACGTGTAAACATGCTCTCGCTCTCCGACTGCGGTGAAATAAAATGCGTAAATGTCAAAGGCAAAGAATGCAAGAGAGATAAAATACGCGACGACGACGATCCCGAGGTGAACAAATTTCCACGAAGGTAATTAATTAGGAATTACACGTTCGGCGTCGGTCCGCGCGCGCGCGCGCTGCATCGAATGTTTTCAATTTTGCCCGTCTACGTTAATTATTGTTTATTGATAGTCGTTGTCGGCTATGAAAGTAGGTAAGCGATGAAAAGGCATTTCATCAAAGTTTCTAATTAATTTCCGCTCACAACAATAATACCTAGTCGTCTTCGTCTTCGTCTCTAAATGGCAGTTAATCCACTTACGCTTCGTGTGCTTTACATATCAATATGTAAATCGTTTCCAATCCGACATAATACTTAAGTTTTAATGTAGTTTCGTTGTACGCCGCACACAAATAAGTAAGTAATGAAGATTGGATTAATTTTCGGATGTATTACCACGTAACACGCCATGACACACGTCGTCCTCAATCGTAATGATCACGTCGCGTCGTCAGCGCCCACTGAAGATCAATCGATTGAGAGAGAGAGGAAAAAAATCGATTTTAGCCAAATCGTTTGACTAATGCGTTGTGACCATATAAATTCCAAGAATTTGCATATGTTGTCGATATTGGAATTAAGCTAAGCGTTAACTAATGCAAAAGGCGGCATTTTGAAGGATTTGCAAATTCTTTTGATGAAAATACGTAATTTATTGATTAACTTTAAGGGGTTAACTCAGTTCAATTTTTCAAATAAAATATTCATTGAAAATGTAGATTGAAAACCGAATGATTGCAGAGCAGCGATAATGACATAACTGAACGAACGTTTAAAGCGATTATATAATAATAATTACTCCTGGTGGCTTCCTCCTTGCTGTGTGATTTCAATTTCGATTGGCGCAGCTAAGTGTGAGGCGGGCAATAGGTGATATCTATTAAACACTCCCAAGAGCTTCTCGCAGCCGATAATTAATAACTAATAACTTTAATGAATCTCTTTCACGTCTGCGGAACGAACACACGGTTTGCCAACGCTCAAGGATTCAAGGTTCTTTTCTTTCAGTTACTTACATTTGCTAATTAATGATAATGATATATTCAATTTGGAATCGCGAATGCGGGTAGAGAAGTGTCTTTGCCAATTAGATTAATGGCTGCTAAATAAGTCCCTAAATGTGATATGAATGAGATAAATCACGTACGTAATGTAAACGATACACATTTAATGAT
>JARJDR010004970.1:0-27578 GCA_030264135.1 Myllaena sp. GC000078 | reverse complement strand
TCGATGTCGTTGATTTAATCATCGTTTATTCACTTTCACCATGCGGAAAAAGTGCGGAAAATTATCAGAGCCCATAGTTGCCACCCATTTCCTAGCACATATTATTCAATAATTTGCTGCTGACTAATGCATTCGTGAGTCATCATATCTGTGGCTATTTTCGGAATCCTACGGTAAAGTAACGGATTCATGTGTAAGTCGTAGTAGGTACCTAGGTAGGAACGATGAGAAAATCAGATTGCTCTTCTTCAAGTGTCGTAAAAGTAGATGTTTTCTTGTTTTGACGCAACGCAATGTGATGTGCGGAATGGCGATTCATTAACTGGACTTGTCCAGTGTTCTCGCGCACCGCGAGATATGACCTCCATTATTATAAACTGTGGGAGAAAGCCGCGGACCAGACATAATATGCATATAAATGCAATCATAAACTGGTCTAAAGTTGAATTTGGTACTACTGCTCTCACGTACTACATGCATGCGTACGGCAAAGATAACTGTGCATCCCAATTTCAAGTTGTGTCTTCATCTCTGGGCTGGATGAAGAAATATATAGTATTAAGTGTTTGTCTTGGAATTCCATGGTTAACTGCTGCGACAATGTGCATGTTCAATCATAATTAAATCATCATGTTAAGCTCGATTCGAAAACAGTTGAGGGCACTTGTTGCGCACGTTCGAATAGGGGGAAAATGAGCGTATGCACATCAGTCAAAGGTTAAAACCAATGAAAAACCGGTACATCTAGATTTTAACCCTTCGCCACACCGGCACGTGGTGGTGGCCGCGACAAATTTGATTGATAAATCAAGACGAAGGCGCCATCGAACACGATAGCTTGATCATCTCGGAACATAAACAACGCGATGATTGGGACAGGGGTCCATAAGCGGTGCAGACATTAAGATAAATACGAAACCATGACCATTACTACACGAGACGATAGGGATAGGAATTGAGTAGCCGGATCGGTAGTGCTAAACGGGATGCAGACGGACACGGGACACGAGACAAACGATTAGCGATATCTTTATGAACGGCATCAAGTCATCATCGAAACGGCACGGCGCGGCGACTCGGCAGCTTAACCGCCTCGCTCGTTCGTGGCTCGTGCCGATGACTATACCGCATTGATAATGGATTAGTGCTTACCAATGGACATTCCGGTGAGATGCGTCCCGCGGCGGTGGCGGCGTCGGCGGTGCGCCGGTGCAATGATGCTCAGCTGTAGTAGTGGCTCGCTGAGCGGCGGCGGTGGCGACGGCGAGGGCGACGCCGGCGATAAGCAATGCACTCTTTGTTCCATTATGATTGGTGTCGATGTCGCACACAAACACACGCGGTACAGATGCGCACACGGGACACTTCGCTGCTGCCTGCTGCTGATTTCACTTAGCGAACAATAAATAATTCACCAGGCGCCTTTCTCTGACTAATAACATAAAATTCGCAAAACAACATTAATAGCAATGGATAAGCGATGCAATCTCAAACGTATGCAAGACAATAGTCAATTCTCTGACTGGTATAAGTAGTAGTAGTTATATAATTAGTTAAAAATTGCAACGAAATAATGGAGTCTATCCTGATAATGGAAAACCTATCACACAATCTAGCTAAACTGAGTATAAATATCTGAATATCACAATACGTTGAATTTGAAAACCCTAAAATTGCCTAACAGTTTCTATAAAATTGCCTAGTTCCCTAAGTAGTCCCTAAATATTGCTATGTTAACTTTTTTCCTATTAATTTGTTTATTGATATCTCTAGTAAATAACTATCTTGTTTCTTTAAAAATTTAAAAGGTGGTTGCAATTATTTTTAAATCGAATTAAAAGTGGTGAAATTGGGAATGAAAGCTTTTATAGTTGTCGCTTGTGTTGCGTTCGGTAGTCAAGAGACAACTGATCTTGCTTGGGATAAAGGGAGCTTGTGATCCAGTGGACAGGATGAAGCTTGGAGGATGCGCAGTACGCCAACATTTGTAGGACACTCCCCAAATTTGCTAACGAAATGAAACAGATTTAGCTATTGCAGTGAATTAAGAAGGGACGCAGTACTGCGCTCCTGTATGTGGAGCAGTCCCGAAGAAGAGCGAAAGGGTTGTGGAAAGGGTTGGCGCGCTTTGATTTGCTGATTTGTCTGTAGGGTCATTTTGAGAGGGTCATTTTTTCTAAATGTTTTTTTCTAAATATAAATTAATTTAAATAACGGACTCATTCGTTTAAATAAAATTAAATTCATAATTTTTATATGCTCAAATTGTAGGTACATATATTCTTATTGCATTAATAGATTAGATATCTAATTAAAAAATTGTTTTTGTTGCTGTTAACATTTAATTAAATTTAAATATTTTATGAACAGTCATAATTAAATGTTATTTAGGAAATGCCTACTGAAATCCCCAAAGTTGACAATCGAATTTTCATTAGTATTATGTTCTAAAGTTTATTTTGATCAATTGTAACGGTCAAAATCGTCTTCTAGAATAGAACTAGACGTTAGAAGCTACTCAAAATCAACCAGATCCTAGAGAAATTCGTTAAAACTCGATTGCTCTATATTGTCCATCCCCGCAAAGAAAACTAACCAACGGTCATTCCATATCTACCTGATTGCAACAATAGATAAGTCCAGAAAATGACCGATGTTCTTTGTAGACGTTCGACGAAATTATTACCTGCCGAAAAAAACCGAATCCTCGACCGTTATTTTGCATACTTACTACAACTACGTGCATATGTGATAAAAATTAGTTCAAATCCATTCGCGCGCAGTTTGGTTCACACAGAGGCCAATTTTTGCCTTTGCGTACCCCGTTGCCGGCCGTTTTGCATTGTGATTCCCTTTGATGACCATCGTCCGATTAGTCCAGGTAGTCAATATTACAATCTTATTACCTCTTCTTCAATTACACGCTGCATAACGTTGCATAGCGTATGCAAATGAATAAAAAACTACCTGGTCATTGATGGTCATCACAACGGCCGGCCGGCTACCTGCCGGCCCGTCCGGATGACCCTTCTTCCCTCACGGGTCGCGGCCGGAAAAGGGATATCGTCCGCTACCTGCCTACGCATACCCCCGGCTCGCGCTTGACCTTTTCGGCGGTGACCCAATTTAAATATTCCGTTGTGTTGTTGAGGGTGCGCCCGCGAAGCCGGAGGTCAGCGATACAATTTCTCCACACACGCCCGGTGGAGGAATGCTTGAGAACCGTGCGGATGACCGATTTAACTGGGCATTGTCCGCGTGCATACCCTTTTTCACATCGGCCGAAATGGACCATGGTCGGCATTCATTACCTGGACTATGCTATACTATGCGAAAAAAAAACACTATTATATAGGTCAACATTGGCGTTAATCCAAAGTGCAAGGCGGCGGCGGAGACACTTTCCCAAGATGCCCATTGCAAGGCGCTCCCCGACAAACAAAAAGCAGACGATGTGACCGTTAACTGTCGGCCCACGAAGGTTTTGGCTTTGCAGCAGTGACCGGAATATTATTACCTAGGCGAAATTTGCTGTGAGAAATTCTAATCTCAACGTCAAGCGCTTTATTTATGTAATTGCAAATTGTAACTTTTTGTGATGCGGTAGACAATACATAATTGCAGATAGGGAATGGTAATAACTGCAATGTTTCATTTATGATATGCAATGCGTAGATCGAATATCGATGCAAATCGATCAGTCAATGGGCAAATGTGCAAATGCGTGAATGGAGCTGGTGATGGTGTTTTGCCAGTAATCGGGTGACGCTTATACTCACTCCTTAGTTGGATAAACAGCGATCGGCGGAACGGATATCTGAACGCCCGATTACGGATTACTAACAATAATTATGAGTAATTATTTATTTTGCGATGATTTCGAGACAATCATCGATGGCGGTGCCGGGGTGGCGGCCGGCCGGTGAAATCGATGATCGCACGAATGTTATTTAACGCGTAGAATATCGATTTCATCGTGTGTTATGGAATTATTCACACTCTTAATTGGCAATGCGAATATTTACACACCTATTGGGATAAATATTCGTAATAGAATTTTATCTTGGCGACGTTTAGCTCTAATTGTAAGTACGTGTACCTCGGCCCATTAATCACCAGCCGAAAGACGTTGACGAGAAACGATTAAGCATATGCGCCGGGCGGCTATTAATTTATGCATTTCGATGCATAATGATGATGACGCTGATAGGGAACGATATATATGTATGAATGAAGCGAGGACGCGCATTTTTATGTAGTATTTCGAGTAAAAGAGTAGCGAGTTTTATCTAGATGGCTTTCGAAACGGTGAATTAATTATTTATCGATTCGCCATTGTTTCAGCAGATACGGGCCGGACGAAAATTATAAATTGAAATCGTATGCGACGCAGCGAGCGCCAGTCCCAGGTGACAATAAAAAAGAATGTGTATCGACGGCGGAGAAACGACAGCGATATATGCATATAGCACTCCGCGAGACGCGGACACGTGGTGATCTTTAATCTTTTGACCCGCTGCTGTCTAGCCCCCTCCTTCATCCCCCTTTCGCACACGGATTGTTTCTTGCTCGGACGGAAAGATCGTATCCGGTTGTTTACCGATCGCCTCAGATTCTATCGATTCACGATCGATTTGCATAATATTGCCATGTATTTGAACATGATCCCGCAATGATAAAACAAGGAAGGGTATTCATGCATTTATTTCATCTAATTAATGCGATTGGAATGAAATGTTTAAAAAATTCTCACGAACCGGAGCCGAATGTCAATATTTTACAACTAAACGCATGGGTTTTTGTATTCTACATATAGATAAAAATTAGAATAGACGAAAAGCGAACGGTATGAATTTTCAGATAATTTCAGATAAGTAACGCGCGCGCATGGTCATAAAACAAGCATGGTATCGCTGTTGTGCTTGCTCATCAGTGCACACATAAATCATAAAAAATCTATTTTGCTCATTCGACGCCGTCGACGACGACGCGGATTTATTAGATGGCCACCGTTGTGCTACCGGTGATGAGACACATATGTAGGTGTCGCGAGGAAAGGGAACCTAGGTACTGTACCTGATTGCTGATTGGAAAAAACACCGTCGCGTTTTGTTATTATTACCTATCATCATTAGCATTATATAGTGTCTCTGTCCACCCACCAATGCACTACGTTTCTTGCGTCCAAGGATGCGTAGTGTAATGTCTCTCACCTAGCAACGTTGCGCGCCCACCTCAGATCGATGTATTGTTTCAAATACTGAGCCAATCGTAAATTTGAATCATTCTTTAATTGAAACTTTAATTGATTGATTTCACTTCAAGCATATACTTTAGTGTTTCATACACAATAAAATCAAGCATTTAGAGTTTAAAACGAATTAAATATTGTTAAATTTCTAATTGTAAGTTAAAGATGTGAATTGAATACCCAGTATTGAGCAATATTTTACCGATGAGTATTTATTGTCATATGCGCTCACCGGCTAGAGTTATTATTGTTCGCGTAGGCGGACTGAAAAATAAGTCGGCGAAAAACTCTCCTGGTACTTGATAAAAGCGGCTACATTACAACGGAACGTTAAAAATCGCTCGCATATTCATGTGTGGCGCGTGATAAAGATAAAGGATACGTGCGGCGTCACAGATTTCACGTGAAAAACGGATAATATGCGCTCATTTGCAAAACGAATACAAGACATAAACATTTTATGATAACCGGGCGGAAAATGGCGTACCATCGCCATGACTATTTGTTGCAAATATCCAACAAATACATGATAGGTAGATAATCAAAGTTATAGTAAATCTAAATGATTAACTTTTCCATGTCTTGCGCCCTTGTGCCCGTGACGAATTGCAGCACGCGATGGCGACCAAAACGGTTGTTTTGCTCTGCGAAAAAATTGTTTATAATTTGTTGCCACACATACATCAACGACGATGTAAAGTTCTTATCGAAAGCCATTAATTATTTCAAAAAAAAAAAAAAAGCAGCGACAGCATTACTCCTCCGTCCTGCTGCGCGGAGGCAGAAGGTACAACATTGCGCGTTCACTTTAATCGGTATCGTAATGGCCTATGTGTACCTTACCGGCGGCGCTCGCAACCGAGCGATTGTCGTTCGTATTTTTTTCTTATCAGAGGACGTCCTGTCGTGCCACTCACACATGCGCTCAGCGCGCGTACCGCATATGAACACCTCTACCAACGTGTTTGCCGTGGCCACGAGGTGAGCGCCAGAAACAATATCGTTTATTAAGAGTCATTCACTTTTAAAATTATTTACATATTAATCCGACGACCGATGATTATGTGCTATCACACACACACACAAACACAGCCATACAATTGTCAGCAACAATGTCGAAGAAAACGCAACGCTTCTTAACGCATGAAATAGTGCGGAAAGCTCCGAATTTAACCTCGTTTGCGAAATACATACGAGTGATTTCATTCCTCTCTTCTGGCACCCGAATGTTCATATTGCGGGCGCGCCGAGAGATAACATTTTAATGTCTGCTGTCGAGAAGCTATTTAGTTTTTTTTATTTCGATGAATACTTATCGCCTGTAATTACCTACCGTGCGCTTGGGTGCCACTATCATCCTGGGAGTACACACTTCATACATACATACTTACGCTTATTGTACTTATACATACTTATGCGCGAGAACGATTGAGCAGCGTGCGTTTGCAGGTGATAAACCAACGCTCTGCCATTTTCATGCGGGTCGTTGCGTTCGGTCGTCTCCCGATAAACCGGAGAAATACTAAAATTCTCATCGACAACGCCAACAACAAGTAAAAAGTCAATTATGCGTTGAGTGGAGAGTGCTGGCTAGAATTTACCGCAGCAAAAAAAAACAAGATCGACCGTTGGAACAAACGTCTTCCTAGCGTCGCGTCGCGTCGCACGTGGCGTATTGGTGGTTGGTGGCCGGCATGAAATTACATAACGACTCGCTTCCTTTCTCGCCTTTCTTCGCCCTTCCAGCCAGCATATGTGTCCTCTTCCCAATGTCCGTTACGTTACATTTTCTTGCGTTAATTACGTAACGATCGCGGAACGCATGTGGTTCAACAACGTTTGATATAATTTCCGCGAAAATATCTACATGACCGCACCCACGCGCGTGTGCTTTTTCCCCAACGTCGAAAAGCCAGAGAGCGAACCCGGGCGAAACTGGGCCTCGATCAATATTTCTCTTAAATCATGCAGCCGGCGGAAGCGAGCGCCGCGGTGCCAGAGTGTAGGTGTAGGTTGTAGGTGGTCTGCTGACGGGGTGGGGTGTGCAACGCCACTCGCAACGCCAGCGCTTTTTTACCCCATCTGTTTACCTCCGAGATGAGTCACTCAGGTGGCGGCGGTGGCGGCAGCAGCGGTAAGGTCACGCGGCGAAGCGAGAAAGTCATCTGCGCCAGAGCAGGAGGGTCGATGCTGTGTGTGCGCGACGCCGACGCCCTGCCGCCACCGCTGCCACCGCCGACGACGAAGAGAATAGAGCTGCGGCAGCGGCAGCGGCGGCGGTGGCGGCGGCGGCGGCGCACCAATGAGATTGCAGATCTGCAGAGCGGCTGACTGCCACACCACACGCGTATCCCTTTCAACTACATAGGTAGGTAGGTTGCTATCGTCCCAACGGGCGCCCGGTGGCGGCAATGCTGTTAGGACACGAACGCGCGGTTTCGCTTCCCTGCTTCCAACATAATTATTTCGCTGCCAAAAAGGGGAGAGAAACAGCGAATGGGCGCACATTTTCGATGTGCACTTACCCAAGAGGCACCTACCACTGCGTTATTTATTTTCCAACTCGATGTGGCGATTGTGTTCCCCCCTCGGTCCGTCCGGATGGATCTGATCCGATCTGCACCGGTTTTTCCCTTCTGGCTCATACAAACTGCGGTGTTTTGAGTAAATCTTCAAAGTTAATAAAACACAAAGCGCGCTAAAAAAAACAATATCGTAATGGTATATAATTATTAAATAAAATAGTGGAAAATTAATTAAACTTTAGAAATTCCATGCTATTAGGTGGCACGCCTCAACATAATAGTGTTTCTCACACATATACATACATATCGCATACTACATCATAATTAGGTGTGTTAATATCACAATTACACATCGGCTCACCTTATTTGTTGCGTTTGCGTGTGCGCTGTATCCTTTGCTTGTGTGTGTTTGGAATTACGCGGGCCTATAAAGAAATAAAATCCACTTTCGCGCGGTGGCGCGTGCCAGACATCGTTTCAAACCGCCAGCGCCAGCGCCGCACCGCCTTGATCTTCATCGTGATCGCGTTGGGGCACGCGCGCGCGAAGAAAAAGCCACTCGCGCGACATGTGCATCTGACCGATGCCGAAGCGGACCAGCTGATGCGTTGCAAGATGCATCATCTCCTGGTCGGCTTGCGCGGGCTGCGCGCGATCTGCTGTGCATCGGCGTCGCAGCAGATGTTTATTAAAGACACGGCAGACGGACGGCACGCGCTCGCGCCCTTCGTGGCTGTTTTTCTTCTTACCCAATACACACTACCATCAGCTATAATGCGCTATAACTATATCAAAACAGCGTCGGTGTGCATGGTTTTGTGTGTAGCATTTGCCTTCTTGACTTGACTTCTTCTCGGTTTTGTTTCGTTCCGTTCGCGTGCGTCTTCTTTACTCAGCCACTGCCGCCCGGCGGGCTTTTCGGATATAATCAGTCTTTCGTGACGCGTGCCACAACGTCCGTTACTGTTTCTCCGTTCAACAAACGCACATATACGCCCTTAGCTCCGGCTTTTGAGTTTAATTCCTGCAATGTACCCATACCCAAAGTTCGATATGCACGTGGCAAGTTAATAAGGCGACGATGAGATGAGCAAAAAGCGGTGGGTATAAATCATCATCCTTCCGATTAATAAATAGGATTCGGCTCTCAATTCGTTGCGAAAGGTGCGGATGCGATGAGGGTGTGGGGTGGCTTTACCTACTGTTTGCTTTGAACGGCTAACAACCCTGCGAACATTTACACGCCGCATGTGCATCCGACGAATGCGCGTGACCACAATTATTTTACGCTTTCGCCTCTCTCCTACGCGCCACCCTATTATCATCGTCATCATCGTCGTCGTCTTCGCCCACGCCTGGGCACCCTATCGACGCCGATGCAATATTGCGAGTGATATACTTTCATAGTTGTTTCCGTGATGGTCGCCGCAACAGGGGAGAGGGCGCACGGATAATTACCGTGAGTGTCTCTCCCCCGGTGCAGTAATAATGATTTTTCTCATCTGCTAATTGTGGCATATTGCGCCTAAAATTGCAACTCGTGCGCGTTTGATAGCAAATCACATCAATGCTGATGATCGCAGATTTCTTCCAATCGCCTCGTGCCACTTACTTAGCAATTGCGCACTCAGGTCTACATGCGCGCCGTGGCCGTCAATATCCTATATCGATATTGTGCATCCTCGCGCATTACACGCATAACGGGCTAAGATGGGTGTTGTAACCAACGTGGAATATCGACAACGCACGCATTTCCGCGCTCGCACACCTCTCGCGCGAGCGTCGAATTTTTATGCGCATGTCAACAGAACTGAGTGCATTCACTCGCGGCGCCCGATGCCAACGCATCCGTTGCGTTCGTTCGCACATCCGACCAACGAAAATGTGCGCAACGGCAAATTCTACCGGCACGTCCGTGTCGTCCGTCCGCGGCCGCGATAATAAATCATCATTACCAGGGAGGATGATGCGTCCGCTTAGCGCGCCCAGCATCTGTCCTTCTGGACCGTGTGACCAAAGGGTAGTTGCCGCATCCCTACGAGTCATGAGATAGATTTACCCGGACCTCTGACCCCGGAACTAGCGCAAAAAAGCCCTATTCAAATTCGAGAGAAGAGTGCATAACAGGTCGTTTGGTTGTGACGCCGCCTAACGACAATACAATGCGTGTGGACATTCATCCTTTCTCCGGTGCGACGCGCCGTCTCCCGCAAAGCGCAAACACCAGTAATTTCTTGTTTGTTTTCCGCATTGTGTGCGCGCCGCGACAATGGGCGATAGAAGATGATGCATTCGTTATGCTCCACGTCGCCATCGGGGTGACCAGAAAGATCTCTTCTCCTCCTCTGGTTTCGCGGCCGGCGTAAAAAACAGGGTCTAATGACTGGTTATTAATTTCACTTTTTGCGCAACGCCACCGTAAGCGTCAAATGCGAGGATAGTGTGTAATGGAGACGTTATATCCGATAATTAATGAACATTGAAGGCAATGTTGGGCGCTTGGGTAAACTGTTTGCATGATGAACAATGCGATCGCAATGCGTCTCTTGTCGCCGGGGCGCGGAGCGATAAGAAGCGGACACGCATCGACGAGACAAACGCAACGCACACATCCACACCGAGTAGAGTGTAACGTGAAAGGTTTCGTCTCTTCCTGCGCACATCCGCGACTAAGAACAACGCGCACACGGTCATGAACACACGGTGTGGGAGGAGGCGGCAGGCAAGCAAGCAAGTAGAAGAGAAGAATGCGCGCGCTCGCGGAGAGACATTGACCGGATGTGCTCTCGTCGGGCGTCGTCGTCGTCGTCGACATCGGAGAGCAGCAGAACGGAAGTGACTTAGTGCTCATCCATGTTCTGCGCCGAGATGCAGGCGGGTCTGCGTATCAGCAATTAGAGGGAACGGGTGGTTACCTATTACAAACATACTTACCTCTTACCTTTAACTGCGCTGCAAGCATGTATGTAACGTGCGCAGAGTAAAAGTCAAGTCGCCCTTTTTGTCATGCGTCGCTGATACTCATCATGCTAATCGCGCATCGTGCGCCCGCTTGTTGTGTAGTTTTACGACTGCACTATTTCTACCACTATAATCTAGCAAAAGTATTAGGAGGCATGTTGGTGCTGTTTGCTATTCGGAATTTATAATGGAATATCGGTTGGTACGAAGGAGACGGTTGATGAGAAAATCACCTGTCGTTGAAGTTGAAATCGAAAATAACGCAGCCACAGGACAATAGGTGACAAAGACTAGTTAGTTAGTTTGTAGAGAACAGGAATTAAATTAAATTCATGCGACAGCATTCGCTAATCAGCTGTGCGGAGGCGATAGCGAAGAGGAGGTCTTAGAAAAACACGTAGAAACAATCTCGGCAAGACAGCACGAGCGTACATACGGCGCTAATGGATATAATCTCGATTGTTTTAATTTTGCATTGTTTCTTGCGCGCGTGCGCATTCGCGCCGCGGCTTTAAAACAATAAACACGTTTGATTATGTCGTTATAGGCTTCTGCTAGGTGTTGCCTACAACCTTCAACTTGAATTCAGAAAAGAAAAGAAAAGGAAGACTTACTAAAGTTTGGAAAATGTGTGATTTGGAAATAAATAGTACATGGCGCTAATTAATTAAGGAAAAACCTAAAAACACAACGTATTTTTTAATTGGTGTTTTTGATGGTCATGATGATGATGATGATGGCATTGAGAGTGCTCTCCATCCTTGGCCCGAGTCTAACAAACTATTCTAACGCAATAGCGCGATACCCAATGAGGAGACGGTCAGCGGCGTAGGTAATTGCGAGCGTGACGAGAAATGTAAATGGGATGCGTTTGCGCAAAGGCACACCTGCGCATCTCGCACACCAAACACCGGGTGTTGGTCTAACTCTCTTCGGCAATTAATTGCAAACATTGGCAATGAATGCAAAACTTTTTCAATGTGCGTATGCAAACGCATGCTGAATCTCATGTCCGGCTGTGCGCTGAGATGTTGGAACACATGCGCATCATCGTTGAATCGTTTGGTTGCGTGCGGCGGCAGATGAGACACAACAGCTGCAGGTTTATAGCGCCGATCTGTTCACGGCAGCGCGTAATAATACCGTCTTTCGATAACGACCAAGTCGGCCAAGTCGGCTGACGCTGGCACCGCGCGCGCGCGGGATGATACACCGATTCGATTCAATTCGAGTCGATGGCGCTGGATAATTTGTTGTCGATGCCGCACAATACAATGTAAGCGATTGTTGTCGGATAATATCCCCCAATAGCATCTGAACTTTTTGTGCTGTTTTAAGCAAAAAATTAATTATATAACGCATTCAAAGAGTAAATACTCTTTACTTATTCTTCAATCTGTTATTATCTCTTTTTCGAATTGAAAGTGGCACTTTTAAGACATTCTCCCAAGAGTGGTAGGTACTTATTCAAAATACAAAAAAAATATATTAATTTTTTAAGAGCTAAGTGGATATAGTAGTCTTTCATACCATTCTTCTCCGATTTTATTCGCGCATTCAGCGTAGACAATACGCATAAGGCCTCTCTTCTCTTCTTCTTCTCGTCGGACGGAAAGATGATATTATTATGCGGCGACACCTTAAATGATATATTAGTTAATCCCCTCGTGTCGACCTCGGGGTGCGATGCGATATGTATCCGCACGAGTCAAATTAAACCGGATCCGCGCCCTTACACTTCCTCTTTGCCTCCTTTGCCTAGACGTAGGATATGCGCGCATACACTTGCACCGCTTCTCTTGTGCTGCCAACCGGTCAATATTTCGTAGGTCATCTTCGCCGTTCTTATACGGCAGGGATAAAAAGCATAGGGAAAGGGTTGCTATATGATACACATACACACACACACACATGCGCATGCACGCACGCATGGTACCTGCAATCCAACCGGTTTGCATCAGGTCGCATTTGCCGGAAATCGAGAGTGACTTCCGTTGGCGTGCGCGAAGGGAGATTAAATGGCTTTCTGCTCGGGTGCTGGCCCTCATACACACGCACGCACACCTTTTGTACTCTCGGCGCTGGCGCTGACCAGGCAGAATTCGCTGCTCTCGCGCCGCTCGTCCATCCCGATCGCCATTGTTCCTGCCACAAAGATGTTTACACTACGGATTACGAACGTTTTAACGTTTTGACCTTCGCGCGTGTAATTTATTGCTCTCCTCGCTGCAACCCAGACGAAAGGTTACGTACGCATCGGGAGGAGACGAGGCGACGGCGACGCGGAGACGTCCTGCATTTATTTTCGGTTGCCAACCGAAGAACAATGCCCGGTTTTTTACGCCGTCAACGGCGGCGCAAACGGCCAAGAAAAGAAAAAGTATTAATTGGTCATCCATCTCTTTAACGGATTCAGTCTGCAAATCTGGTGATGGTGCTGGTGGTGGTGGCTAGTAGTAGAAATGCATGCAGAAAGGGTTTCATGAAAAGCGCTTTTTTGTGATAACGCCAAACTAGGTACGTGGCGTGTTAGCAGAAGGGCGCAGGTGTATTTATTGCGCATACTCGTCCGCGCTGGCTATCTATGTGTGCGGGGGCGTCCGTCGAGGGATGAAACCAGGTTGGCAGTCGTCATGGTTGCGCGAAACGATGCTTTTTCAGGTGTGCGCGTGTGTAGTACGCGTTGGTGAGTGATGGAGCGCGGCGCCGCGCAAATGCGGGTGTATCGACCGGTCGCGCACCTGCGGGAGAGAACCCTATGTAACGTGTCGCAAACACCCACTCCCGCCGCCTACGCCCGGCGCACGAGTTTTATCCCCCAAAGATGTCGGTTTGGAATAACTTCCGGCTTGCACTGCGTGTAATTACCGGCTAGAAACGGATGGATTGATTCCCGATCAATAAAAGGGCATTTTGGTTGAAACTATACCTATAATACATACATGACCAATATGACGAAGATGATAATGATGATTATCTCTCACCCGCGACACACTTTGTAAATATGATGTGAATTGAGAAACAAAACGCAATAATATGTTGACTGGCATGAAATGAGCCTCCACGGCTCCAGTAGACAAGCTCCGGAAGATTACGATCTGATGATGGTTCACGTAAAAAAATGAGCACGTTTATAAAACACACATGCGATTGTATTGTGTTCGGCAACGCATGCTGCAGCGCGGACGGATGCTGCCGGCGCGCCCGCCGCCCGAGTGTGGACGAAACGACCATCACACAGTCGTGGAATAATAATAGTTTGCGTACGGAGTTCAACACAATAAGCGCCGGGCGTTTTTAAATGCGGAGCCTGTGTGTGAGTGGATGCGATGTGTCGACCGCAGGAGACGTCGAAGAGTCAGAGGAGTCGGAGAGCTGATTCGGATTCTTGTCAGCGTGAATATTCCCATCGTAGTTTTAACGCGTATTACTTATATAGTATCTTATAATGCTTCTGCTGCGGACGCATGGAGAACAAGCAGCAACAGCAGCAGCAGCAACAGCAGAAGAAAAAGAAGAAGGTGCGCACCTGTTAAGTACCAACTAGCAACGCGTGCGTTTTTTACCACACCCGAGCGAGTCGAGGTTTTTCCCTTCATCGACACAATTAAATAATATCAAATTGTCGTTACACGCATATGCACTTGTCGCCCGGTGTTCCCACACAATGGCGTGTGAGATGAAAACTTTTGCTCTGCTGTGGTAATGTTTTAATTCGAACATTACGCGTTGTGTATTTTTTGCGAGGCAGGAAGTTATCATCCCATGGGAAAGAGATCTGTTACAAAACGTTGAAATTTATTTAATCAACTTATGGGGATAGTCCTACGACCCTTCGGTCATGCCAATAACGTTGATGATGTTGATGACGATGATGATGATGATATTTACACGTCCCACGGGTGCCAATTTCCGAAATGAAAACAGTGCGTTTTTCATTTCGGAGGCAAACCGCGCAGCGGCACGCGTCGTGAAACACGAGATGAGAGAGGCGCCCGAGATATAGGCGTGCGCCGCTCGAAGGGGGAGGCTGTGTGACATTTACGGTTGACATTTCGGGCGCGCGCTTATTAAAACAGTGCGCGCCGCGCGGGTAAACATCCCCGTTTTTGCCCACCAGGGAGTGGGAGGAATACAGAGCACAATTCTGTTGTCATCAAACAATGCGCAACATCGCGGTGTTTAGGGGTTGATGGGGAAAGGGAGAGGTGGTGTGTGCGGCTTCCATCGTGGAATATAATATTGTGCTAATTTAACCGCATCGCGCTGATGACAAAATGCTCCGTGCAAAAGGTCAATCATCAAAGTTTCAATTAATTTTACTCTTCTCTCGCACTTTTGAAGGTTGACATAAAAAACCAGCAGAACACAATGATTGGAATATTTTTGTAAGAAAAACATTTTGTTGCTTTCACTTTTGATTTACCTACTTATTTATTTTGCTTGTATTTACCCTATACTTGTGCATCAATTTGCCATGATCAATATGGATTTTGTGTCATTCGATGAACATTCACATTGGTTCAATCTTTGCTTTCCACCAAGTTCTCCGTAACTGTTATTATTACAATACATATGATAAGGGTGACCAGATATTAAACTATTTGATATCTGAATCAAAATTTGATCAAAACGTCTGATAGCTATTTCCGGAGTCACCACCATAATGAATCTTTTACTGATCTACTACTTTTTACTTTAATTTATGGCCACCCTATCGACTTCTCAATATTGGGTAATTTGTATCCGAATATTGTGATTTATTGTCATCTTCTCACTGCGCAAACATAATTTTATTCCACCGTATCGACGGCCAGATATTCATTGATTATTGATTACCATTCCCGATATCCTCCGCGCTCCCCACTTGCCCAACAACCCATTTGCGTTGCGCACACACGCAGGATATCAACATCGGGCGATAATAACACGTGAAATGTATGAAATGTATCAAACTGAGAGAACGTCGGTACATTCGTGTTCGGCATACAAAAGGGTTGCACCTTGCGTATGTTGTATGTCGAAGGAAGTCATCATACATGTGTGTGGCCGGCGTGTGTACGTGGGTGAGAGCATGTGCGAATGGTCGCTGGTGGCGGGAAACACGCGTCCACACGTCCGCCGACGGTTGCGACTAACTGGACCGGAACCACCCTATATCACCCAAGCCCTGGCCCAGCCAGGAGACAAACTTTTGTGCTCCGCTTGCGTGATATGTGTATTGCACAGCACGTCCGATGGGTTATTTTATATATGCTGTGTCTGTGTGAAAAAAATGGATAATTGCCATCTCCGGTTAATATATCAAATCGGAAATCGTGTTATTTCACTCTGCGCTCGAAACAATGGTCCATTATGTTATTTGTTATTTTTTGTTACCTACTGAATGCGTCTCCATTTTAATTGGCTTGTTTTTGATACTTTAACACAATTATAACTTGTTTATTATCACATTGATATTGACTGCGACCTACTTATTGGATAATATATTTTTTTTTCATAAACTGACGCTTTCAATTCCAATTTTTACTGCAATTGCAACATTGTCCAGAAGAAGCAATTGATATCAAAATCAAAGAAAGGAATAGTATTAGACAAATGTGAGAAATGCATGTAATGCGCAGATTTGTATGTGACACACGCACGCCTTATTACTAACATCCTCCACCATTTCTCGATTCTCTACAACAAAGTCTGCGCGGTCGGTGTAAGCAAACTTTGAGCAGCAACCGTTAACTAACCGATTGATTTCTTCAATCGCGCCGGCGAAATTGACATGCGGCAAGCATTGGACGCTCTCTCGCTGGTGGCCATCTAGTCAGTCACCTAGAAAATCCATCTGGCGCAAGAATTCGGTTATAATAAGTATCAAACGGCTACCGTTTTGGACCCACTTGTGTATGCGTCTCTCTCTTTCTCTTTCTTCTTCTTGACTTGGGCGCCTTCTTCATACTGGGTTATTGTAACGGACTGGCTCGCGCAATTAATAAAACCAATGTGTCGTTTAATTAAACTTTCGAATGGAGGTGGTGGCGGAAGGTGTCTCTTGCCTTCTGCGACATAACTTCGGTTTCGTGCGCCTGGTGGCCGGACGCACGGATGGCCGCATGAAAAAGGCGTCAAGAGAAAGATCATCGGCGATTCATTGGCGATTCATGTTGCGTTCGGTTCTGCGTCGTCGTATATAAAATACTGTTGCGTATGTAATCCGTGGCGCGTCGGTTTTGGAACGGCAACAGCAGCAGCAGCAACGCGGCGGGACGCGGAAAGAGATGCGTTTTTAGCGTTGAATACCAAATATTTCCGAGCTGTAGCTGCTGAAGCTGATGGGTCGCGCCGAGCCCCCGCGCGTGTTGCGTGTGTGCGTACAGCACGCAAATGCGCGATGCTTTAATGTAAATTTATTCAATTGAATGCTCGCAGCGTCTGCGCTGCAAACGATAAACGCGCGCACGGAGAGATTTTTCCTTCTGGGTGTGTCTTGGAGATTTTCACTTACATTGCATATTTTATATCTAAATTTAAATCTATAAAGTTAAATTAGTTTGAGATATTAAATACACCTCGATATTGTTTAAGTTTATATTTCTAGATCATAAAATACACAAAAAAAACCGGAAGTATAAACTGCAAATTATGATGGAGAGATTTTCAGAACTAAGTAATGGAGTAAAGATCATTGATCCCGAAAAAAATTGATACATTCGCATAATCCGCCAATTTCTTGCAGATCGGCGTCTATACTCGATATATTTGCTAATGTGCTGATCGAGTCAGATCGAGTTACCGGATGCTGGCTGAGTCAATACACTCCGGGGCCTGTGCAAAAATAGGTGTGCACGAGCAAGGCAGTGATACTATCTACCTACGTACAAGCGAACGCTACCTATATTGCTTGCGATTATTACGAATCGAACAAATCAGCGATACGCTTGAATTACACATGCGTGTGTCGTTTTGCGCGACGGTAGCATACTCTTTTCCGTTTACATTCACAGATCGAATGTTTGTTTATCTGGCGCGCAATTTCGGCGAATCTCATTCCCGCTCTCTAATCTGCAATTTCTATTCAATTTAATGCATCGGTAAACAAATGTGCATTTCCTGTGCTTATCTCCGCCGCGCGAGATATCTCGGCGAATCTTTCCAGCGCACCATCTCTCATTTAGGGCACAATTCAGCGCGCGTTGTAATTTATTTGCTCGGTACATATTTGGACCGATCCCATATGTTCAACATCCGTAATGCCTTCTATATATCTTTATTTTTTTACTCCATTATGCAGAGAGGTCTATCATGGGGCATCATTCCTTTCAAATTATTCCACGTGCGTTTATACGTTTACAACAACTGATGTGTCCGGCCGCACAGGATGACTTCCTGCTCGCGAGGCAGTACAATGCGAGTCATCGAGACTCGCCCTCGATTATCTCAGCTAGCTTTTTCTCAATAGCACGATCAGCGGCCATCACCTAAATGCCAATTAGTCGTCGCGCGTTGTCCGCAGCAGCAACCGAAGAAGAGCAGAAAAGGGTGCGCTGGTGTGTTAATAAGCGCGGAGCGCGGGAAGACAAGACCCGGCCTCTTTTTCATTTCCTTCGTTGCGTCTAATACGCGGCGCGGTAAGTGCCATCCGCGTGCGTATAAGGTACATATGTGGACGTTAAAAGCGAGATTATGTAACGCGCCAGCATGCGTATGGTTATTACGCGCTCCCCCTTCGGTGCGACGACGAACGGACACACCTGAGCTATCCCGATGTCCGTTAGACATCACTTCCTTACACATGACTTCCGATCTGTTAGTGGTCTTCTGTTCCTCCTGCTGCTGCTGCCGCTTCTTCTTCCTATTCTTCATTACTTTGTCTTTGTCGATACATTCAATACGTTACGTGGGTAAATGTTGCTTATTCGATAACTGAGCAATTCCAACCGAAGCCATCATGCGTCCCGTCACTTGAATGCGCGTTTTATGCACGTGCGACGATCGTATCGTCATTGGTATTACCAATGGCGCAGAAGATGGGCGCGTACGCATGCAAGAGAGCCTCTGCAGGAAATACGAAATTGGTATGAATGCGGACATCTTCGGAGAAGCGGCATTGTTCTCTCCCGGTGCGGGTTGGCTGATGATCGAACTTTTTATCGATATGGAACCGCCTTCGATCCAGCATGGAATATTGATACTTTTGTTATTATATTAGTGATTGAAATACTTGCAAAAGTTCGAATTTAAAGTGCGTTAAATGTTTAGCAGTAGATCAAAAGCAATTTTGATGTGCAATATGATTAAATCGCTTGTTTGCTGCGAAACACAATGCATCCAGTTACTCTATTCATCAGGCTCGGGCTCATATCGCACCAACACACTCATACATTATACCAACACTTTGCGCCGTAATTGAGTAATTTTATAATTACATTATTCATTCGTTACGTATACAGGCTCGCAAGGCTCGCGGGCTTCGGATTCGAATTCGACATTTAAGAAGCGGTATGCAAATGCCCCGGCGCATGTGTGTATGTGGGTGGCGCGTAACGTGCCATTACCATTAACTATTTATAATTTCTAACAGCGCACGCAAAGTAATAAGTGTATCGCGTTTTGACGCCCTGGCATTTTATTTCTTCCGCGGAATGCGCCTACTACGCCCGAAGTTGGGTGGTAATCAATTCTTTCGCACGATGAATCAAAGCGCAATCAGCGCCAGCAATAAATTGAATATGCCACTTGACTTAATAGAGATGCAATGCGCACGTATGGAAAAAACAAAACATACACGACAACCGCGAGCGGAGAAGACAATCGAGGGCTGCATTAGCATGCGGCGTGCGTGCGCAAAAAAGGCTCTCCATATTTATACGTCGGCACGCCGAACGAACGCAGGCCGCGAGAGAGACATTTCTCCGTTATCCGCAGCCGACGTGCGATATGCATTAAGTACATACGCGTACTTTACGGTCGGACATATTGCGCGCATCCGCAACAAGCTGATTTCGAAACGGCTGGCCTTCCCGTACGCGCACGACTCGAACGAAGGTAGATCGAATTAAAAATGACGCGTTTATTAAGTTAAGTCAACGCGAGAGTGGCGAGAGACAATAACAAGCGGCGTGCTACATCCACGGGGTGCACGCCGCGCGCGTGGGGAATAATGAAGAGGATGCACAGTGTAGATTACGAACAAGCGGACGCACGGACGGACGGACGGACGGACGGGGCGGACGGGAGAAGAAGAAGACGAAGAAGAGACGCGGGACGCGGTTTCCGGTTTGGTGGCGCGAGATGAGTTTCACGAAACGAGATCCGACATACTCCAGTACGTCGGATAATTAGTACCGCCGCGCACACTGCCACATACGCGCATCTTCACCATACACATGCATAGGCTCATCCGCATGAACATACCTATATATTGTATTATAATCCGAAACGCAGGTCGCTATGGATATGATGAAGACGAAAGAGATAAGCAATTATGGGTGTATGCGAGTGAGGATGGATGTGGGTAACAAGAAGAGGAAGCTATGTGAGCATATGTATGTGTGCTGCTCACTGGGGCAGCGCGCCCGCACCAGAGCGCGCTCATGAAATAAAAATTCGTATTTAATAACGTGCGCCACACGAGAGAAGATGATCGAGGCGAAATAATTAACGCTGAATGGTCAGACTGGTAGCGAGCGCTTACCTTCCGTAAGTATGTTTGTGTGTGATCTCGCTTTTATGCACAATAAAATCTGGTTTTATATAATTTTAGCATAATTAATAAATAAACGCGCAGCGCGTAAAGATTTTTATATTAATTAAGCTACTTGAAGAAGTGCGCACATGCGCGTGTGTGCGTATTGGGCTGTTACATATTTTTTCGGCCGCCAAAACTGGTACAGAACCGGCGCGCATATCGCGCATCTACTACTATGGCTTTAGATTGAATTTTTATGCTAAATACGTCCCAACTTCGAATGGGTTAGATTTATAAGTGCGCCTTAATTACATCAAAATTGCGATCATAGATAAAACTCACTATAGATGATATGTATATATTTACTCTTTTCTTTAAAAGACTTTATTACTCAATGTTATATTTTGTTAGAAAATATAATATAAGCAACATTACTTTAATTGCATAAAATATGTGTTAGTTGGTGTTTGTCGCTATTTGGCTATTGATTTCATCAAATAAAACTAAAAATTCGACAGATTCAAGCAAACCAACAAGCTTTGAGCTATAAGTTTAGGTGTCTGGTGTTGCGTTGAACATCAATGTGCGATTTGTCTCTTTTACGGCCACTATTTGACAAACCAAACACGCGCATGCATCAATCGCTAACTGTACATTCTCAGGCACACAATAGAATCTATCAAGTCGAATAGATACGCATAAGAGTTGAGTAAATGACTCACGTACGCGATTTTACGAACGAAGAAATGGAAGCATTTATCCATCGATCGCGCATCGTGCGCTGTCGTCGTCCACCACCATCTGCGGTATATATTGCGGCCGGCGCACACACATACAAATTGAATGAGAGGAAGTTGGACGGTTGTCATCACATACATCTCAGATGCGAAGACGGCAGCGACGTTCTCTACATACAAATGAAATATGCCGATTAGAAAAATGAGCGCCGGTTTCGGTGCTCGTTTAGTCATCTCGTTGTAAACGGCGACAATATTGTTGTGTCGACAACGCGCCCAGTTTTGTGTGCTCTGGACCGGATGGACTGACGCACTGACAAGATTTATCTTGCCTCAAAAATTCAATAAGTACGCATTTATTTGTTTGTTTATCGCATTCTCCCTGCTGCTTCGCTGGGAAATGTCTTCAAGTGGTTGAGTAATAAACGCGATTCGTCATAATGATTAGGTAGATCCATGGAAATTTAATAACAGTCAATTACAGTTTTATAAATACATATGTTTTCATCAGATCACTGTTGATGATGTTTGCGATATGACTGCATCATACGGCACCGTCATCAGCGAGAGATGAGATCAAATGGTCGGTGATTAACGCAGGAGTGGTCCACACTGCGTGGCGGTCACCATTAATTACAATGCTAGCTTGTTGCAAGTGGTAATTTTGCAATTACCTGAATTATAATCGATGACATTTTCATTATGCGAGTTGAATGAGTTGCATTCGGAAGAAAAACAAAATCAATTTATTCTGCGAAGAGGAAAGAAATTCAATACGATCGTGTTCGGATCAGGTCCGAAGCCTGCACGGTGTGTCCATGATGTATCATCGACGGAAGGAGCGCTAATGCAACTCCAGGCGCGGAATATATCGCCTGTGGCAGCCACCACGCAGTGGCATGGAATGACTCAGAACGCAATACGATGAATCAGAATTAAAGCGTACATGCTTTGATCTAACACTCACCTGTAAATTTCTTTTCTTTTTTTTCACGGAGAGTCGTTGAAAATCGTAATAGATACCAGAAAATTTTATGAAATGAAACTAAGTGCGTACATTATGGTTAAATTCCTAGATTAATAACATTTAACGTAGCGTACGTGCAGCGTTCCGGAAAGTAACCGTTTGAAAACATTGTTGCAAAACGTGTTATTAATTTGAATTAAGTAGGTATATAAAAGCGTCAAATATTTTCATCAAAGAAATAAAACAACTCATGAAAGTTTCCAAATATTTATCAATAAATAAGACATTGATGCTTTGGTTCAAATATGCTTAGAAAAAACACCAAAGAGAAGAATTAACACGTTTGCAATTGGTTTCTGTTTCATTTCAGAAGTTTGCCTTCGCACACCTTCGTATTTCGGACGGGCGGATGGTCGGATGGACGGACCGGTGTCTAATTACCCAGCGTCAAGGTCGGCCCCCACACTACAGTGAGCACAGGTAAACACATATCTTCCAGGTCATTAGATTAACATTTTTCCTTGCGTAAATACCCGTTGTTCCAAACCGCTTGAAACCGAATAATGCGGAGACATCGCATCAATCTGCATTGATGGCAAACTTACGACTGCATAAAATGTACGTTAAAGATGCGTTAACGTTTTCTAATTATACAGCGCAAGATATAATAGCTACCTAAAGTTCGATTTCGAATCAACATTGTACACGGGGACATCGCATCACAAATACGGGAAAGATAATTACGCATCGTTATTATAATATTGTGAAAACAATTAGTAACGATTTAGTGCAGATAATGACGATGCAGGAGAAGGCACCGAATCGAAATTAATCGCTTCGTGTGCATACAAGCTCGCCCGCGCGTGCACACGCATCAAGTTTCGGGGTATTTATTAAATCAAATTAATGGTGTCCGAGTTTGATGAGTACACACGGTGTTCTTGTTAGATAGTAGATTGGAAACGATTTCAATAATTTACCGAAAACATTTTCGGCCAGCTCTCACGCACACCTTCTCTCGCCAACTATCTCTTCTTACACGCAGCGCTCGCTCGCTTACAAAATTCGAAAATCATAGACCAAAACCGAAATATCGCATGCGTATGTGTAGTGCTCGTGAGCAAATGTATGTAATATCTAATACTTTATTAACGCAAGAAAACGTGAATGCGCGCCGCATTATAGGAATGCGTATGGTAGATCGGCGAAGAAACTCGCCGTCCATATAGCACCGCGAGCACCGCGAGCACCGCGTTGACTCGGACGGTTACGAAACGGAGTGAAACCTGATCATTAGCTCATGTAAAATTTCTAAACGAGCGCAAAATTTCGCCCGTTTGCACACACAATCTTACCGTGTGCGCGCAGCGCGCTTGCTGTTATGACGGACGAAATCATCCAGGCATATTTCTCTATTATTTCAATCGCTTGCAACAGCGACTGGTGCGCAGCTTATGCCCGCGCACGCATGCCTTATATTATTATCTTTCTTGCTCGATCTTGATGGTGCGGTTATGGATATGTGAGTGCATGTGTCGTTCGTTGGAAGGAAGTCCAATCGAGAACGCGTGCGCGCCAACCGACCGGCATTGACGCAAGTCGCGCAGAAGGCAGAAGAAACTTTGCTTCGCCTGATGACAATATGTATGTGGCGTATGCGTTCTGATGGCGTGTCGTAATTGTAGGTATTAGCACCGCGTCGCTGGCCGAAGATACCGTATCGCCTCGTATGGGTCCAGTAATCAGCTAACTTGTAATTCGGCACGCGCGCGCTCGTTCTCTCTTCGCGATGGCCGATGGCCACTCCGCCTCCGCTTTACCTAATAGTCACACTCACACACACACCGAAGCATACCACATATCTTCTTCTTGTACGGATCGCTACGATCACGACGCGTGCATAAGTGATATCGACGGAGACGAGGAAGTTGTCATTACTGTTCGAATTCAAGTAAAACTAATTTCTACCGGGTGATGTTGGCTGCTCTACATATTACGTATTGTTGATGCCACACCAACCTGTCAAGAGATAAGTATGCATTGCGTCAAGTGAGTGATTAGCTTTCGCATAATTAATCTTCGAATAAAAATCGTTCGATGTTAGCGAACAGTGAATACAATGAGGGCCAGTTTTATTTAATTTCATTTACAAATATAAGATGCTAAGCGTCTATCTGCTGGATAAACACATTGTACGTACAGAGGTAAACATATGAAGTCTCAACTATTAGACATCTCACGCAGGACGTTATAATCAGATGAGGTAGCTTCATCACAGTCATCATAATATTGTTGCATGTCGACAAGATATAGGCATCTTTTTTTGTTCTCGAAATGGACACAATTTGTGTCTGTTATTCCAGAAATAAATATTAATAAGAATATGAATTCGACCTTGAAATCCTAATAATTACGAAATTATGAAGTCCCAACTTGGAATAAGTAAGCAATAATCGCGTAAGGAGCGAATAGATATTGTAACCTGGCAGTGATTCTTATTTGTTTGTCGCGTACCTACGTGGTGCCTCTTTAAGAAGTACTTCAACATCCGGACAAACAAATAGACGCCGACTGCTGACAAGAGCAGAGGAGTAATGCTATACGCATATGCCTAACGCGTGTTTGTGCCTGTATCGAACGAATCCGTAAAAGTCTAGCGAGGAAACCCATCAGGAGATGATATATCCGATTAGCTCACTCGCTGATGCATATATCGGCTTATTCCTTGGTTCCTCTCCTGAATATCCGTCGTATTAGGTTCTCGTCTACTATTGGATTACGCCATCAGATGCATTGATTTTCATACCAATTTAATTTTAATCTAATTAAAAACAATTTTATGTTTGTATATTGAGTTGGAATCTAGCAATTAATTGGGTAGGTGCGAGAAGTTATGTGATAGGCTGATCAGAAGGGAGCAATAGGCGTCCAGCATTCGTGGAGAGGATTCCAGTTGAAGTGATCATTGGCCACGCCCGGTCTTCTGTGCGCTCCAATGGTGATGGTGCCGAAGAGCTTGGCGTACACTCGGCGACAAAAGCGGTTTTCATCTGGCGCAGCCAGTCGTGCGCAACGGCATCATCGAGCCGTTGGCTCCCCTCTCTAACAACTCCTTGTCTTGTGCTCATGCATATACACTTCACTCCCATTGCGATTACCAATGGAATTGCGCTGCAAAAACATATAGGCATCGATTAATAAGCGGTAAAATAGATATAGATATATGTATTTAGGCCAAGAATAACAATCAGTGATCAACCGAACGACGATGCATTTCTATTTCTATTTCTATTACACTTCCATAAGCATTTACGTTTCACGTAGCGCGCAGTGCGTATGTGGCGGGCGTATTGCACACACATACGCTGGACTAAATAATAAGTAAGTAATGAGTTATCTGGTTTGATTTCGTACGCGCGCACCGTTCGATGCCGTTCGATGTAGCGAATATAGCGAGGTAGTTATACTCATACGCGCGCATTCGTTTACACACGACACGATGGATAATTTCAAGGATTTCATCGTTTTACCGACGTTCATATTCCTGCTAAAGTGCTCGCTTCTCTATCGTGACGATTTGTTTCAATGTGATCTATGTGGCAATATATGTCCGTCCGTACGGTTCGACTTTAATGATAAATGCTAATGCACGAATGGCGAATGGAGTTGAACGATTGTTAAAGTTTGTTATTGAATGGTGATTATTATCAATATCTATTGTATGTTGCGAGACATCGAAATTACGGTTAATCAAAACAATTCGCAATTTATGGAATATTAAGATAATAATTTGCGATAAAATATAATAAGATGATTTGTGCTGCAATTGTTGTAACGGCGCGGCGGTGAAGAATTTTAGAAAAGTCTAAGAAATGCATTATGTATTACAAAAGAACGACATATTCTATGACATTTTACAACAACATAACAAATTTTTGCAACAACGTAAAACTTCCGCTCTTTAGCTGAAAATGATGCGTATTTTCAACCAGTTAACTGGAAAGATATTAGATAATTCTGATATGATTAACAATTCAATTGAACCTGCTTTTATTAAACTATAATTGAATAAACATTTATGCAGGAAATTTTGGTGGCGTAATTTAAAACTGTTGATACCAAAAACAAAAAGTTTAAGTGTGGCGGTTTAGTTTAGTACATAATTTACAAAGGACATCTGTTGGTCACAAATGCATTTGCATTTGCCATCGAAATACAATGTTGCCACGTCTGATATACCGAGATTCATATTTTTATTAAATTAATCGAATTTAAGACAGGTTAACACTAATTCCTTATTAATATAATATTAATATCACATTTTTTAATAATAATAATTTATAATAAATTTAAATCAATTCAAATTAAAACTTTAGTGAGAATTCCAATCGGACAACCCAAGTCTATGCAACTCACATAGCTTCATTCTAAGATGTTAGGTTAAACCTGTTCTCGTTGTTTTGTTTTGGAACCGAACTGTTTTTACATTAATTTCATCTATTTTCACTTTACGATGTCCAACTCAATGTTAAATAAGGCTGCTGAGCGTTTGGGCTTGCATGATGAAGCAAACGTAATGAAGTGAGTACAAATTCGGAACAATTTAAATCAGTTATTGTGCTTTTTGACTATATTTTAGAAAAACAGAAGAATTGCTCAGGGTATTAAGAACAAAAAGCACCATAAAAGGCATTGGAGATTATGCTAAAGCTGTACTTTGTTTAGATTTGGCAACAAGCCTATTGGGAACTGGTTTTGATAAGGTATATTATTTGATAGCGTCTATATGACTTATTCAAATATTAATAAATATAGTTCTTTAGGAAACAGCTCTTACATTGTCAGGTTTAAAGAAATCCTTGTATCAGAATCATTTAAACATGTTGAGCAAGGTTCTTCAAGTAGATAAATTACTTACAGTGTCAGAAGTTTGTGTTCAACTCAGCTGCACTGTGCTGAAGGAATTAGCTGAAGATATTCTGATGGTTTATGGACAGCATAATACAATTGCAGATATGAGTCATCCACAATATATTACTTGTGCAGTTTATACAGCTGGAAAGTGAGTAATACTTATGCATAGTCAACAGAAAACACTTAACTGATTTGGATTGTAGGTTGAAATCTATTAAATTGCAAAAATCTCAGTTGGTTACACTGAGTCACCTGAAACCAATGCAATGGAAAGAATTGGAGGAAAAATTTATGAAATTTGTGACGGAAATAGGAATGGGAGGTCAAAATAGTAAGCTTAAGAGAAAGAATGCTTTGAAAAACAATGTATTGGCCCAAATAACTGATGATATTGATAATGGTAATATTTATTTCATTAAACTCACATATTCTACAATATATTTGCTTTCAGATAATAATGTTAGAAACAATGAAAAACTTGTTGAGGATGATGAAGTTGAGAACTATGATGTTTGGAGAGCAAGAATTTTAGCTGCAGCTG
>JARJDR010004968.1:0-22988 GCA_030264135.1 Myllaena sp. GC000078 | reverse complement strand
GGTAGTGGCATAAGTCCGTAAGAAAAACCGCCGGAAATGCGCGCACGGCAAACGTCCAGCATTATTAATTAACGTATGACGCCGGAAGTTTGCCAATTTACAAACACGTCCTCCTGCCGCTCTCCATACACGGCCAAACGGCACACAACTGTTGTTCGTTCTTTATTAAATTCATTCTTTTTCCTATTCGCCCAAAAAATTGCGTAAAAGTTGCGCCTGCGTTCTGTTTTGCGGCTCGGTTTCCATTGTCGATTCAGTCCGGTAGGCTCGCCGACATGCGAAAGATGATACATCTGTAATTACTTATTATTTGGTTTTACTATAATGAAGACTTCCAGCGTGACTGAATTACCGTTGCTCGTCCTACAACGGCGTCGTCGCCACGAACACGAATTTGCGTTTATACCCGAGCATCATTTCGCACTCACATAACATTGTACACAACACGCGTGCTAGTAGTCTACTTGAAAATGATTGAAGATGATGGCAGGAAAGAAAATCATTGTGGGTCTCAGATAGGAAAGTTGTCAACACGGAAGACACAAATTGTTTACAAGAAATGACTGCAGTTTTTGGCACCAATATTCAATATCTTCAACTCAAATGTTCAACTTCATGGCCCGTAGCGTTGCAAACTTGAATTTAATTATAGACTTTGACTTGGCTCACACCTAATGGCGCTAATTATAATTCGTAACCGAAATGTGCTTGATAAATTATACGTTGGACCTTAAACTTGTACAAACTGGTTACTGCACTCGCGCGGGCAGAGTTGGTGAAACATTTTGCTTTCTTTCCGTTGGCTTTATGGGAAACAATAATCGTGTTATCAGACTTACTGCAATGCGGGAGCTTTAAAACTGCTAGTATATGAAGCAAATAGAAAAGGTGGTAATGACTAAAGTCGTCCAATGAAGGAAAAAAGAACTAATGTTCGAGTTCCACGCCTATACACATCGGTTTGCCGCTGCAATCACATGGTAATTCCTAAACAATGTTGATTAAGACGTATTGTAGGTTGCGAGATAAAAGTCCATTAGAGAAAATTTTCGAAATGATGTAAACCCGCTTTTGCACAACCAGACAAGAGGTAGGCATTACCGGTTCATCATGCATGCTTTTCCAAATGGCGGTTTTCTATTGCCATTTCGCACCTTTCATGTCGCATTCTTCGTAAAAGGCATGCGGTACTGCAATGACAACATCAAGCCACACACACACGCTCTCCATCTGCGGATTGATGAACAACTTTTCCTTACGTTGCACTTTTTCAAAATGGCTTTTTATTGGGTTCGATTTGCGGACGTTGCCACGCATCGATGTCTCCAACTAATCGGCGCGTATTAATTTTTAATTAAATTCAAATCATGCTCAGCTGCAACACAATGCGCGGTTGCTCGACTTCGTCATCGCGGTTCTCCGATCAGAGTTGCACAATCTCGTGACCCACTTGAAACCCTCATTCAAGCGCGGCAAATGCATCGCATGTAATTTCCATCGGCGCATAAAATAAATTTGTCTCCTCGAATTGAATACATCATATATTCCAACTCGCACGTGTGTGGACGGAATAATGAATGTGCCGAAGACGAAGAGCTCTTTCTATGGGAGCCTATGCCTACGGATAGAAAATTATGCAATGACCTCAAGAGAGACGCACCCATCGAATATAATCACGGCGCGTTTGGCCACGCTGTGCGCGCGCGCGTTTCGAATGGCTCTGGCGGACGACACATGGCTGCTCGAAGTGAAGATGAAGAAGGTATTCATGTAGCAAGAGGATGCTGCAAGAATATTATACACAGCAATGTGTCGCGCGGTGCCGCAAATCATGGGAATCTGAACTTGTTTATATTCAAAATATTTGAAATATCGATGTAATTATGGTAGCGTTTCGAAACGACAGGTTGCATCTTCTCGATGTTGCCTTAGCAGGTAGGTAAAAAGGTATAAAAAGCATGTCAATGGTAAGATTACAACCAAGATTCGGAGGGTGGGTTCGCTGGACCATGAAATTCGTTTTCTTTTCACGTCAGCCATCTAAGGCATTAACTCAGTAGCAAGGACAAAAGTTTGCTCTTTGGTTTTGTTGTCGCCCCTCGCTTCTAGTGCTTCTACGAAATGGTCTAAATCTTGATACTGCGATAATAACGTAATGCCTACTACGGCAACGCATGCCCATGCCTTCCGGAAATCAAACATAAATAAGAAACGTAACTGTGGGAAATGTTGTGTGGCTTCGCGTACCGACGATGACAGATGGCAACTTGACTGATCTGTTTGAAGCCATGTCGTGGTTCCGTATGTCCATTACGAGTTAATATCGAAACCGTTCAAATCAAATGGCCAATGGCGAAACTTGAGAGAAATTTCTACATCTCTCAGGCGTATCATGCGCGGTGATGCTGCCCGAGATTACACAACCAAAAAGTAATTCGCCAACGATGAAGAAAAAAAAATCGAGTGTCTCATAGTTTCGCATCAATGGCTGCTCACAATTAAACCCGAATCGTTTCCACATTCGCGCCGGCATGAGAAACGCATGAGAACTATTCATCAGCGTAATTATTAAATCTTGCGCGTTGGATATTACACGCCGTGTAATGACTCCTAACGCTGATTTTCGTAAGATAATTGTTTTAAGTAATACCCTCAAATGGATCATATTTTTTGTATGCGCCGATTCCAATTGGATGTCTCGTTTGACTTACCAGAAAATATTATGGTCAAAGTAAAGCGTTCTTACCTTAATTTAAAAATCCTATTGATGGAAGATCATGAGGACACCACGAAGGGACACTCAGAAGATAATCCACGTTCGAAAAACTTGGATATTAATTCGCTATAGTTTGTGTTAGCAACGCGTCCACGCACACCGGCCGCGAAGCGTCTTAAGTCCACCACGCACAGCAAGCAACGCCACTTAGGTGGAACGCGGTGTGTTCGACAGGCAGACAGACAGCGGCGCGCTTCTTCTGCGGCTTGGCGGTACGAGACTGAAGACAGGCCAGACCTCCGGAGATATCTTGCGCACGGCGCGGCGTGCCCACTCGCACCAGGTAACAGGTAAAGTTGACTCAAGCAAGTCGCCGTAAGCGTAAGTCGACGCGCGCGCGCAAACGCGCTGAGCAAGTGGGAGAAACAAGTTTATATTTATTGTAAGAAGGCAGCAGGTAAGTCATTGATATCGCCCGATGAATATTAAATAAAATGCCATCCGAATACGTATATGTACCGTAAATGCGCTATAATTACAAATGCCACGAGTCATCGTCGAGAAAAATGGCAAATGGCGCGCGCATCTAACACAATGCGAAACGCTAGCGTCGCGCTCGAAGGAAGAATGGAGGCGCTTGCAAGTCGCTGATGGTAACTTACCTCGCTGGCCTTGAACCCTATACCTTTAGTGCGTTTTGTACTGCCTTTACGTGCGCCCTCTGCGCCGCAAGTAGTGCAAATTACTAGCGCTTTTACGACACAATACTGACCGGCACCGCCTCCGCTGCTCTGTGATGATAAATCAATGTTTATGATCCTGCCGCCCTCGTTGTCCTCATCTAATGAACCATTTTTACGTGCCCTTTTATCGCATCCCTTCCGCAATACTTAATGTGAGGTTTGACGGTCACGTTCATTAAGCGCAGCTTATTAATATGAACGACTGGCATCGCTAACACAGTTATGTAGTGACTAAGCTCAGCGAGGTGACACGAAATAAGCATTATTGTCACGTTCCTTTTGGCAAACATGGTAAAGTGATTTTGCGTCCGCTCGGTCGTCTGCCCATCGCCATCATCAGGCATTGATGAGGAGCGCAGAATTAACGATAAACGAAGACGGCGGCGGCCGTCATCCGGGCACGGCCGCACACGTCCATCCATCTCTCCCATCTACATATGTGCCGCGAAGGTGAGTTTCGGTCTTTGCGGATCACGCAGCAACATTCCATTCCGACGAACGGTTTCTCAGGTCGATGGCCGCCCAATACGATGAGCGTCTGCGCCGCGCGCGTCTTAGAAGCTAAGCCACTGCTTGAGCGTACAATCAGTTGCTAATAAGATCATAACATTAATTACGACAAACAAGTGCATTTTGCAATAAACCATTAAGCACCCATTCGATATCAATTTAGCCGTTACGTTGTTAAATCGTATAATTTTGCTCTCGAACCAAACGCAAATAAACGTAAATTGTTTATATGAATTTGAGCAACATTGTAATGACGACGACGACGCCTAAAATCAGTTTGTAAATAAGCCCAGCGGAGCGATAATCAAATGCTAATCGTGTTTCGGCCGGCCCCGCAGGCCGCGGCACCTGTTCGTTCGTCACAGGTACTCTGCCGAAATTTATACGGAACGTGACCTACGAGACATACTCATTCAACGCTTGTAAAAGTTAATTTCGCAACAGGTTCAAACGCTTCTATTACTTACTTATATTGCATAGGGGTAGTGCGTGATAATCTATGCAATGACACGTAGACGGCTGCGAATTCCAAATAACACCTGGGCGCTGCGATCCCACCGGCTTTCCATATAAATGCATTTATTCGAAAAGTGTAAAAATCCCTCTACCGAGAATAACATGAATTGGATGCGTGTACGCATCGCATTGCGCCTAAATTAACAACCGCAACTGTTTAATTAATCATATATGGCGTGCGCACGCGAGGTGTTCGCCTGCATTAGTAGTGCAATATTAAAAAAGAAGAAAGAAACCACCGTTGATTATTTATATAAACAGAGCGTTATATTACCGCCGACATCCATCATTATCATCACCATCATAGACATTGCACGAAGAGCGGATGGCAATTGACCGGATCCTGGACGAACGAAACAAACGGCCGCACGCCCGATCGCGTTGCGAGCAGCAATTTCCCGGTGGTGTTGCTATTGTGCACCCAAAAGTGCTCGAATCGTTCCAATTGCGGTCGCATCATTACCGCTATCGTGCCGTTCGTGGAGGGTTGCTGCCATAAGGACGCGCTGGCGCCGGAAAAGCCCAACGCCTCGCACACCGCCTCCAACGCAGTGGTTTTCATGTCAGCCGGAAAACAACCCGAATGCCATACACCCGCTGTTCTTGTCATTACTTCCCCAACGCGATTACTAGACATGAAAAGCGAATTAAAACAAGCCAATTAGATTTCTTTTGTATTTACTTATCGCTTGGCGAACGCAAGGAAACACAATGCGTTTCATCGGTGTTGTCTGCACAGTCCTTGTAGCCGTCGCACACCATATCCTGTGGAATACATTCGTTGGTCCTGCAAGAATTGCAATAATACTTTTAATCATGTTCTAATTGGAAATTTTTAGCTACGTTTCGCATTGGAAGGATGTGGGTTGACATGTGCATAGTGTCGGATCCTCATCGCTGCGATCGTAGCAGTGACGCACGCCATCACATATCTTCTTCGGGTCGACCAGATGCAGGTACTGGCGGCACGTGCAAGTCGGCGGTTCGTCGCTGCCGTCTTCGCAATCCTTGTGGCGATCGCAAAACTTGGATTTGTGCACGCAGCGCGTCTTGCCGCACCGCATCTCGTCGGCGGCGCAAACTAAGCAACAAACGCAGTGCTGCAGAACTTTGGAGTCAAGTATAGCTTTCGGTACGTACGGCAATTGTCCGCGAGAGCGCACTGCGTGTGCCGTTCGCGGCATAAATGTCCTTCTTCGTCGCCGCCATCGACGCAGTCCGGTATCCGGTCGCAGACGCGCGACGCCGGCACGCATTCGCCGAGCGCACATCGATGCCCTTCGCATATGGGCGCTTCGATCACAATGGGACTGCGCGCTGCCGGGTGGGAATGATATGGCATAAAACATTCAGCATGCAAATTAATCCTACTCACACATCGCGTCGAAGATGTCACGCTTGATGAATGACACGCTCGGGTAGGCGTACGGATGCCGGAAGCCGCATTCGCCATGCGTCTCGTTGAAGATGGCGGCCGGATAAAAACCGCCGCCGGCGTCGCACACGATGCAGCCGGCCCACGGCTGCTGGGGGTTCTATAAATAATCCACATTATATCCCGATAACAATTTGTTAAGCTGAATATACATTGCAATCGGCGGGATGCAGCCGCTTGAAGCATCGATAGCCCGTCGTGCAGTTGACGGTGGGTCGCAGGACGACACTGGTTGTCGTCCCGTTTACCATTCCCGTCGCGAGACACGTCTCCCGATAGTGCAGGAAGTCGCTCTTTTTGTGGAAGTACAGCGGTCGCACATAGCGAGTGAGCATGATAGGCGCTGCCAAACGCAGCAGTACTGCATCGCTTTCCAGTCGAATACGTTCCTGCACGTGCACTACCTGTTGATGCGGTCCTTGCACATCCAGCTGAGCCAAAGCTACTCCCATTCGGACAGCTAGATAGTTCTCAATGGGTTTCAATAGTCCTGGATGGCATCGCACCGATGTCAGCACCCAGGAGTAGTCGAGCAGGACACCCGTGCAACTATACACGCCGTCAATGTAAATAGCGGCGTTCCAGGGCGCCGCCATTATTTCGGCGCTGCGAGCCGATTTGTCTTCGTGCGCGACGAGCGTCTTACGCACGTGTCCACGGCGGCTGCTCGCCGTGTCATTTCCACAACGCACATACAAACCGGTGCAGGTCCTGTTAGTGCTGTTGTTTCCGTTGCTTCCGGATTGGGTTGCGTTTGCGATGGTGAGAGCTTCATTGCGCACGGCCACCTGCAGATAGCGGTCGTAGGCGGCGTACCCTAACGAGATGCAAACATCCGCCGCGAGTTGACCCTCCTTTCCGGTGAAGTTGCCGCACAACGGACGCCACACGCCCTTATCCACGAACGCGAGTATGCCTTTCGCATGCAGCATCGGTCGCGCGTCCACGTCCAATGTTATGCGATAGCTGGGCGTTAATGCGACTATTCGGCGAGAGAGAAACGTTGCCAATTCAATAGCAATCACTAGCATTCAAATCGCAAATGCATATATACTCACAACAATCCCATTCGTCCTCATTGTGCGCGCAATCATTGCGCTTGTTGTCGCAGCGCTTCTCGACGGGGATGCACGTTCCGCTCAAGCGGCAACGGTATTCGCCACTTCCGCACGATTCTGTCCGCACAAAGCGACGCAGGGAATAAATTCCAGTCAATTACGCACAAATAGGCATCGACCCCGTAAATTATATTTAGTCATTAGTCAGAGGGAACTCAAAAGAATTACGTACGATGGCAGCTGGTGTTTATATTTTGGCGTTTTCTAAAATTATTGCACGCCGACACTTTCGGGTAATTTATGTGCGCATGTGAACCACCCGAAAATTGAGATCCCCCTCAACGATAATAATAAACATTCGGCCCGTAAAAACGTGCACGAGCGTTGACACATTTCGTGTAACAAATGGGCGATGCGTTATAAATTTTCATGCCTGACATATGCGCGCGGGCGCGCGCGCACGACTTAAGTAGGTGCCGAGTTGAAATCAGTGCCCGGGAATTGTTCCAATTAAAGACGGTGTGGTCATAAAACGAGCCACTTGCCGACCAATAAATTACGCGCGCCGCCGCGATAAACAAGATGTTGCTCGCGAGTCTTGGCCGTTATTCGAATGTAGATGCATTTATCACTCACCGCAGTCCTTTTCGTCAGACATGTCCTTGCAGTCGGTGATGCCATCGCAAATAGCGTGCGCATGCTTGTGTCGCAAATAGTCCACGCAAGTGCAATTCATTTCATCGGTTGCATCCTGACAGTCAATGATTTTATCGCATTTCTTTGATTGTGGTATGATTTGTAGCATTCTATAAACAGTCTTGTTATGCAACAATCTCTTAAACTTGGTTTAGTATGATGCTTACTTGGAGCAGACGAAGTGTTCATTCTCGATTGTTTTTGCCGAGCCCAATAGTAATCCATCTTCATTGATACGCTCTAAGCCTGTCATCGAAACGTTTTTGTCCTCATGATTAATTTCATCAGGAAGTATTATAGGATGTGCGGTCGTAGAGTTTGATTCAGTTTGCTGTTCATTGTGTCTGAATAAAGGTCCCGACGAGGGATCAAAGATATGGTCCATTGCTTGTTTGAATAGCGAAGCGAAACGCTGATGATGCTCGCAATCGATCTCGTCATCGCCGTAGAGACAGTCTACAATCTTATCGCAACGTCGCTTTGCGGGAATGCATTTTTGAATGCTTTTGCATGTATATCCGGGGCATTTATGCAGAGGCTTCCTTGCTGGGAGCTCATTATCTTCTACACATATTACGTTTCAAAAAAATCCTTTTTATATGGACTAGCGTACTTACTCGCATGCTCAAAGATCCAATCCATATACAAACTGATGCGCGTATAGACTCCAGGCTCATTGGGTCTTGCACAGCCCTCCCCATGACTAACAATACCAGCCAAATACCATTGATCCGGAACGTTGGGGTTTCTGCAGAGGAACGGTCCACCGCTATCGCCTTGGCATGCATCCTTGCCGCCCTGCAGTAGACCTGCACAAATCTCTTCCCCTTCTGCATCCTCCCGATGCTTACAATAGGATAACACAGGAACCTCCACCTCCCGTAAGTGGTCAGCTGTAACCAGGATATTGATCATAGTGGTAAGCAAATAACTTATACTTACGATCCGTCCCATGCTCCACGGTAGCACCCCAGCCAACCGCCGTGCACACTGTGCCCGGTAGCGGCACCTTGGCGTAATCCTTCCCGGCGGTGACTTCAGTCGGCAGACAAACGGGTCGCACATAACGATTGTATTTAACCGGCGCGTTCATACGCATCAGCGCCAAGTCGTTTTTCAGATTGGCGCGATCGTAACCGGCGTGCGCAATCACATCAGTCACGTGGCGCGTTTGCTGCATGGGCGAGTACGAAAAGCGTCGCAGCATACCCAATTCGACTTCGTAATAATAGTGCCAATATCTTTAATGAAAATGATTGCGTGCTCAGCATGCCGGGGTATAAAGGATTGCGCAGCATATACTTATCAACACAATGCGCGGCCGTTACCAGCCACGAATCCGTGATGAGAACACCACCGCAGTGAAAGACGCCATTCTTGTAGATGGAGACCACCCATGGCCAGGCGGCAGGTTGGCATGCTTTCCCACCGACAACCCTTGCGACGCCCAGCAGGGTGTCGTTGCTGCTGCTCGTGGTAGCACTCCTCTCGCCGCGAAATCGCGCCGCCACCTCTTCGGCGCTGGTGTCGACCTCTTCGTTGCGGTACGCGTTGAAGGTGACTTGACGCATGCCGCAGATGGGCGGTGCGCATTCAACATGCACACCGCGCTTTGCAACGCATTCGTCCGCGAGTATGGCGCTATCGCGTTCGGCGTTCACAAACTCACCCTTGTACTCGAAGTTAATTGGCATCATTTGCACCAGTGGCGGTCTGCAACAGAGAATATCATCTCATAATCAATTTGGGGCAGCTCCTCACGCTGTTATGCACACATACAAACGAGCTGAACCCTTGAACGTATGCGCGCCGCACGCGTCCTCGGCCCACGACTCGCCGTTCATGCACACTGGATACCAGACGCCCTTGTGATTGCGATGCAGGAAACCGACGCTCTCGGAGACTTTGTACACATCCTGTGAGGTGGCAACGGTATCGAGTAGGACGGCGCAGTCCTGCTCATCCTTACCGTTGGGGCAGTGCGCGATGCCATCGCAGCGCTGCCGCATACCGATGCAAGTGGCCGCCGGACGTGTCGACGTCCAATCGTCGCAGTTGAAATCGCCAGCATCGCATCCTGCGGTTACGGAGCAAACATGCAATTCGATAATTGATTGCGGGGCGTGATGGACGTACCATTGCATGCGATCTCGTCCTCGCCGAACGGACAGTCCTGATAGGCGTCGCATACGCGCGCGTCACCAACGCGGTCGCGACACGAGCAGAACGCCTCATCGCTGCCGTCCTCGCAATGCACCGTGTCGTCGCAGACGTGCTCGCCGGCAATGCACTTGGAGCCATCGGCGCACATCTGCTGACCGCGGCCGCATATTTCCGATTGACGAGTTAACGCTTTATTACTGAAATGTAATTGTGATAAGTATACTTTTGCGAATGTGATTTTAAAATCATGCAACAAATACCCATGACGTGCTTGTACCGCCTGCAAATGCACATCGAAATTATTGGCGCGTACTTCAACACCAGACATGGTGGCAATGTTGTTTGGGGAGGCCACTGAAGGAGACCCCATCGGATTGCAGAAGTAGTATGGTCCAGCACCACTGGGCAGTAGTTGATAGCTGGGCGGAGCAGCGGCAGGTACGTAGTTATAGGACGGATTGATAACGTAGGCGGTTTGCTGGTGACGCATCATTTGCATTGGGACCAGTTGGGCATACTTTGGCGTGGGATCGTAAGCAAGCGGCACCTGCTGTTGAATGATGGATAGTGGTGTGCCACCAGGTGGGGTGTAGGTGCTGAAGCATGGGTTCTGATTGAACATCATCGGCTGTCCATTTTGCTGATTGTTTGAAAACTGGCTCAGTTTTTGATCGGAGGCTACATTTTGGCGTGTCTCAGGAACATGTGGTTCCTCAGTATCAGGCAGCGGTAGTACAATCTTTTCAGATTTCTCTTCTGGCGATTCTTGTCCCAATAACGGCTGTACATTTAGTTGTCGGGATACATCAACCGTTCCGTGGTTTTCTTCAATTTGGATTAAATGCGGTGATGGTATTTGTTCCGGACGTAGATGATGTGGTACACTTTGGCGAAGTACTTCTTGATTCTCCTCCATGTTAGGCAGTGGCAGTGCATATATTTCATGTTTCTCTTCCGGTGGTTCTTGTCGCAATATTGGTTCTTGGATTATGTGCCTAGAAGGTTCAATTCTAACATGGGGATCTTTAATATTGTAGAATTGCGGGGGAGGTCTTGGAACGGGGCCTAGATGATGATGGACCACCTCATGATGAGAACTTTGATGAAACTCCATGTTAGGCTCAGGTAATGCACTCATTTCAGGCGGTTGCTGAGGGAATATCGGCTGCATATTGAGATGCTGAGATGTCTCCACAGGACCGTGGTGTTCTTCAAATTGAGGAAAACGGTGGCTTTGTCCAACCACTTCCTGGTTTTGAAAATGGTGGGATGGTGGAGGTGCAGGGCGCATGTTTTCGTGGTTCGGATGGTACACCTCGTACGGTATCGCCATCAATTGCGATCTATCCAGCGGCACCGGCGGTCTGAACCCTTCTTGTACGGGCGCATTACGCTTCGTAATCGAATTCGTAACAGGTGGGAAGATTTGATGAAATTCTACGATGGTTTTCTTGATCGCCTGCTGCTGCTGCTGCTGCTGCTGCTGGATGAATTGTCGTATAAAATCGGGTTGAACGTAATCTTCCAATTCGCTACTATAATCCACTTTGTAAGGCGGCGCATCGTCTGTGAGCGACCGCAATTCGTGTCTTTCAATGGCGTCGATGATTTTATCGACAGTGCAATCTTGCAGCGTGAATTTTTGTGGCATTTGCACATCAGCGAGGCCATTGCCATCGAAAAACGCGCAGCACGCTTCGAGCGTTCGATCGACTTTGCACCGCTGCAGCTTTTCCACGTAATAGGAGACTAATTCATCAACATCACCGTCGGCGTCGCCGGCGTGCGGCTGACGACCGACGTGAAAGAAGCGCGTGCCATAGGAATGCGACGACGACGACGATGTCAGCAGAAACACCAATAGAATACCGCATCCGACACATGCAGCCATGAAGAGCGTCTTACAGAGCGCGCGCCGCACTGTCTGCGTGTCGAATTTCCGCAAACTTGAATCTGTCGTCGCAAAACACATTCCCTATACAGCCTGATTGCATTTAATCTCCGGCGCCGCAGTTACGTACCTGAATACGCACTGAGTTCGGAGAGGCGACGCAAGTCGATGTCGGTCATGCCCTCCGGCTCGCGGAACGGCTTCGGCGGGCTGGGCGATTTCTCATCCCGGAACTTGACGCTTTTACCGTGCACCATTGCATCCGCACCAACGCACTATAAACGAGCACTGGCCCCAACGCGAAATCCATCCAAATCGACTGCAGCGCGATCGTAAATCGCAAACTGTTGACAGTGCAGAATGCATTACGCAAATCTGGGGTCAGCGATAATAATTGTCGGATATGAAAATGCGAAACGCGCGCATCGTGCCATAAAATACTCATTCTTGTCGACGTCGACGCGATTTTTCGATATTGCGCCATGGATGCTCCTAATATCCCATCATCGAACGGAAATCGGCGTCTGTATCGGCAGATTTCCAGTGCGCCGCGCAATCGGAATGAATAATGATTCCGTAAATGTTTAGTGACAACTTTAATGCGTGCCGCGCGATGACAAAGGCGGTCGGGAGCGCCCCTTTTGTTGGATATGTCGCGCATAATTCTCCACCGCCGGATTTTCGCCGCATGTCGACGATTTTATTTTTGGGGGCTAGAAAAAAGAAAAGCGAATAATGCTTTGCATGGCATTTCATAACTGATTGCCGGCTGCGTTGCACACGACATTTTTCATTTCGCTGGTGTCAACTTCAATCAGGCAATTTTATTTCGCATACATTATTGGAGGTGGAATAGAAATCTTTCGGTGTATAGCGATTAAAATTAAACCGTGAGCAAAATCAAAATCTAATTAAGTAATAGCCAGGATGTTAAATTGTTGCGGTCGGATGGGTGAATCTCAGTGTCGACGAAGAGCAAGGGAAGAGAAGCGCACGACTGGATGGGAAAGCTTGACCACTAACCACGGAACACGGTCGGTTGGTGGCGGTGGCATTCCGGGCATCCCCCGCACGACGGGATTGCCGAGTGGATTAATTGCAGACCTCGGGGAGCATTTACACATACACGACAATAGAGCGGAGGATATAAACTAGCGTCAACACCTATATGTATACAGCTTGCGAGCGCTTGCCGACGTCGACGCATCCTTTCCGGGTTCGGGAATTTCGCACCGCAAAGAGATATTATCGGCGAAATTTGATGAGACCACATTCAATATATTGATGACGAAATACAAGAGAAGTGCGCTATCAATTCAATCTCGATTATCGACGGCGATGATGGCGGCGGAGACTTCGCCTTGACACCCCTCCGCCTCCACCAAAGTTTGGCTCGCAGATGATAAACGACACACTCATAGTAATTACCTTCTAAGTTATGGCCGATGGCGTATATGAAATATGGTATCGCTCCGCACGCAATTACCGTGGGGTTATTTATCTTCGCGCGGGTTGTGAAGAGACAACCGCCTCCTGCCGCCCAGCGGCATTGCGAGAAAACGGCTTGATAAACGATCGCCCCCGGAGAGAGCGAGGTCGGTCGCCCCCCAACGGCAGTGTTGCGGACAATAAGGAATTTGTTTGCACCAGTTTATGATGCGAGCGCAGTTTTGACACTCATGTCTCAACTACAACAACCACTGCCCTTTAACCATAAGTGGAAGGAAGTCGCGCTGAAAGGCTGAAGAAATATGAAGTGCAAGATAGCAAAAACGATTTTTTCCGCTTTATTTTTCGGTGCAGACACATTTCCGAAGCGCGTTTTCGCGACATTGGCTCGTGCCGTCGAGCGGCATTACACGGCCTCTTGATTTTAATTCGGGCGATTTGTCAACGTTTGCTTTTTTGATATTTTTATTATACAGCCCGCGCAGCTGCCGACACGGGGCGCAAAGTCTCTGACGTCGAGAGACGGAAATTTATTATTACGGTATTAAAATATTATTTATGGCCGGCGCATTAAAATCGCGCGCAATTCTTAAACTGTCTGGGCTTCATAAATAATGCGTCCGTCTCGTGCGAGCGAGGTGAAAGAAGAAGAAACAGAAGAAGAAGGAGAGCGGCGGTAAGTAATTTTCCGCGTCGGTCAATTTATCAAGTGCGCACCCGCAACTTTTCCGTCACGTACGCGCCAGACGTTTCCGGTATTGACGGGCGGAAATTTGGACACTTCCTACTTCGATATATATATATAAATTTCATCGGCGTGAAAATTCACAGTCATGATTAATATTGCAGCTAAGAGGCAGCCGAGGGCGCGTCTGTTTGTGATGTTTTAAAGACTGCATATTTTCCGGCTGTCATGTTCGCTTCGCCGACACGTGTCATTCGAATTCCGGACGAAGCTAGCACAATACCCACCGCCCAGCTATTCGAATGAGTAAAATCGGTATCTTAACAGATGACGTGCAATGTCGCGCTCGTTGATCCTCTTATTTTCGGCGCGGGGATTAAATCGCTCAATCCGCCCCCGAAGAGAGAGGAGACAAGGAAATCCACGAAAACGTGCTGCAGTGCAACGCAATGATTTATTTATGTGCATTATCCTCCCCCAAAAACATTAATCCTTGTAGAAAACTACGTGCTTCATATTTTATTCAGCCCCCCTCTTATCGTGCTGTCACTCCGTGTCGCACATACGATGCGTGACACTTCGTTAAAGATTTTCCTTGCCCCGCCATCTCCTCCGCAGGTGGGTAATGGATCACGCATGGTAAATCACCGCGTGCGCCAAACGCTTTGGTGTTCCTTAGTGGCGTGTGTCACTTCTACGAAACCTTTTAAAATTTTAAAAAGTAATTACCGGAAGTGCTCGACGAGCGCCACCTCGAAATTATCGCGCATGTGGATCGATGTGGGCCCCCCAGACTTGCTATAAAGTGAAAATTTTTCAATTTATTGTTTGATCAAAGGACAAACGACTCCGCTGCCAACGTCAGTGACACGGCGAGCGCACAAAGCCGTAATCCGATTTCGCTGATGGGAAAATAATTTTAATGCGCGCTTTTTCAATTAAGCGTCGCACGGCGCCGATTTTTTCATTATGCCCTCCGAGATTGGCTGTCGACAATTTTTATTAATAACGCGCCGCCGACGCAACAAGAAAGAGCGGACACGGAGAAGTGGAGGGAAAATCAAATAAAAGAAAAATGGAGTGCGAAAGGGAAGAGTAAATGGTGCGTATATACCCTATATAGGCGAATTTCAATTAAACGATTTCTCGCGTGGCATGATTGACGCCTAAATATATTAATGGCGGCGTAAGATGTATGCCTCAATTCATCATCGCCGCTCGGTGCTCGCTCTTTCGATGAGAAGCAAACCCGAGCGCGCAAATTAAAAATAAATACCATCCATCATTTCCATCCGCCGCGCCGCGCCGCCGCGGAAATGGTTGTTGTTTGCGCATGGCCGCGACACGCAGAAACGCGCGAGCCGCACGGATGCATAAGGGTAAGGGTTTGTTGTCGTCGAAGATGAATCCGATCACAAATAAAGACGTCAAGTGGTCGAGTGAGCGGAGGGGTGGCGTGGCGTGACGCGACGGCGGCGCGGCGACTGTGAAAGAGGATTGCCGACAATCCCGAAGCGTTTGCCAGCTGTCCGCGCTCGCCCCCGGCGCGTGTAAACATCGCGTTTGCAGCTCCCGCAGGATTATCCGCTGATCGATTCCGGACTTACGAGTCGGTGCGCGGCGACGAGATTGGGCGCGGATAGCGTAATAAAACGCGTCCGGAATTCGTTTGTCGCCGATAGACGGTCGACGGATGGCTGAAAAAAAAGACGGCAATATTTCTTTTTAAATAAATTTTTCACCCGCAGGCTTTATACATCGAGTGTCGATTTAATTAAATTACACTGTCTTCATCGATACATAACTCTTCAGTTTGTTTATTTGATATAAAATAAATTATGTTAAGGCAAACATCGTTATAAATTCAATAAAAGCGGAATCGATAAGCAATCACCTGTACTAACCTTTGTTTCATTTCCGACGTGCATTAAAACAATTTAGTTATTTTTAACAATTTTTCTCATTTAATATATTTATACGATAATTGCCTGCTTGACGCCTGTAATTTAATGAGATGTTTAAATTTAATTTTAAATTGTCTGATTTCTACGCACTCAATTAAAAAACAACTCCTGGTATGCTTGCGAGTCACCTTAATGAAAATGTAGAAATGCAACGTGTTTTTATTACGAAATAATGTAAAGCGGAATATAAAATTCCATAACACCGGGAGTTAAGTTCATTGGCAAGGCGTATACTTGTCACTTTTCGCCCACTTCCCCCGCACGGGGATGTAATGCAATAAAAGGCAAACGACATTTACTCCCCCATCCCCCAAACGAACACACAGCACCGGCACCAAGCCTCCCACCCTACCATAGTGGATATAGTGTATTTTTACACCACTCCAGGGGCGCTGGAAAAAATTTCAAATTCCATTTTACACCTACCGAATGTAAGTCGAGCACTTTCGAGGTGTTAAATGTCTTTCAATCCACCCACCACCACCAGTGCACTCTCTCACCGCTTCCCAATTTCGCAACCGCGAGGGGAGGACAGCCGGAAACTGAGAAAGCAACGTCTTCGACAATCAACGACATTCGAAATCAAGCAAACTTTTAAAACAACGCGCTGGAGCGCAATATAAGAGGGGGTGGGCGACATTCCCGCCGGGCAGTCCGAAAAAATATTCGGTTACAGCCACCGTCGCCGTTGTGTTGCAATTTGCATAATTTGAAATCGAAGCCCGGCAGTGAAGTGTTTTTGTGCGGATGATGTCAAAATTCGATCGCGCCTGTCGCCCGGCATATTATTCGAAAATATTTATCGCGCACGCAATAAAGATCACGTTTCGCGTTCGCGCGGCGACTGCATCCGCATGCGTATGTACACACAACCCACCTACACACCCAGTTGTCAATTTCGATCGCGTACGCTTTAAACTTGCGCGTCGGTCGGTCGGTACACGTCGACGCCGACGCCAAGGGAGGGAAAATGGGTGGGCATTAACGCGAAATGGAAAAAGTCCCAAGTACAAAGAAGCAGCCCCGATGTCTCTTTGGGGAACCGTTGGCTTTCAATACTCTGGATCAGCGCTTTTACGCCCGCTAGCGCGGTCGGTTGAAACTTTTGATCATCCGGACGGGCCAATCCAACGCGTCAACAGCAATTACGCTTTAGGGGCCGCGTTCGATATTGATTGTGCCGTTGATTGCATATCATTACGTAATTGATTGCCGGCGGGATGGATGCGCGCTTTGTGCGCCGTGAATTTATGGACGGGCGCGTTTCCACAAACGGGAAATGTTGCAAATGCCCGCGTGCATGGATTTATTTGCAAATGAAAATGGTATTACGTTGACGACTCTCATTTCTCAATTAGAGTGAGCGGCCACGTGCTAGCTGGCTGGCGGGCTGACTGGTAATTAACAGATAATAAATAATTCGCTTCGATTAGGTCCCGAGCGGGTTGGTTGGGTGATGGTGCGGTGCGACGCGCTTAATTGATTGGCGTAATTACCGTGTAAGACAAGACGCCGGCGCGGCGACGTGCCGCCATGTGCTTGGCGTTCTCCCATTCCTTCTCCGTCCGTTTTGCTTCATCCTAGCGGCGGCGGCGGCTGCGGCGGCATGCAGCGACTAATCATGAAGGTTTAACCAGCGCGTTGCGGGGAGCAGAAGGCGAGCGAGAGGGTTAGCTGGTGCGCTGACATCGGCCACTCAATTACCCGCTCGGGCTTTAATTAGTCCATGACGGCCCATTGCCAGCTCATTAATACGGACGCGCGCGCAGGTAAATCATTCGCCCAGCAGCCCCCTGAGCGTACCTAATACATACACACGCTCAGCGCCGTTTGTTAAATTGTAGCGAATTAATTTCCACCGTTGACACGCCGCTTACGAATGAAAGTATGCATTCGGAGATAAGCCGAAGCAAACAAACACCCGATAGATTGAGCAATTTGTTGCTATACCCACACCTAATGAATAAACCATGCCTACTTATTTTTTCAAGCCATTCGGCATGTGATGCACGAAGTGCATATATAATAATAATTTCGATGCCGTCGTGTAATATCACCGCACATCGCCCTAGCTATAGTATACATGCGTTTGCGCAGCGAATTAATTCATCACACGCCCGTTTAGATAACAAAAGGAAGTCGTAAATAACGTTAACTGCGTAATAAAGAACACGAGAAAACGCGTCGGGCGGAGGTTATTGAGCTCGCGGCGCGCCTCCCGTCGTCGCCCGCCGTCCGTCGGGCCCGCTCTCTTCATTTATTTGCGCGCCGAGGGCAATTCGCGGAGGGTGTGCGAGGCGCGGCGCTATGAGCAGAAAATCTTACTCTCGGCCACGTTCCGCATAAGAAATTTCGTCAACAAATTATCACTATCTCCACAGGCAGGCGGCGCCGAAAATTTCTGAATAGGTTGTCGCGCAGGCTCTGCCTTGCCGCGCTTATCTTGAGATTGGCGATGATGTTAAGCTCGTCGTTAAGGCGCCGCGCCGCCGCAAAAATGCTTTTCTCGCTACCTTTGGCCGCAAACACAAATCCAATTTATGTACAGATAAGAGACTCGTGTCATCAGTTTCGCGCTCCTCGTGGGCCGCAGGCGATGAAACGATGGCGATAGCGTGGGAAATGTGAATGTTTTAAAATTTAAGTGTAATAGCTTTACACTCTCTCACCCTGCCCGCACGTAGAGGAAGAAGAGGAGAAGCCCGAAAAAAAACTCATAACTTGGCGGTGTGCATGCTTAAACAAGCGTTTCTAATTTTCGAGCGCGGCGATGTCGTTTTTGGCGCATAAAGAGTCATCTCGACGAAATACGATAACGCGCCACGACAACGACCGTAATAACTGGGTGGTTGGCGGCGGCGGTGGCGCTGCTCGAGAGATGGGCGAGTGGCGGATGAATGCCAGGCAGTTATTGCCCGCGGAGACAAACGATACTGGCGCGTGGGGGTGCCCGGGTGTGGGTTGGTTACGCGTGCCGACGACAACCTGCAGCCACCTAAGTGCCCCATAGTTCATGGCCTTCGTGTTCGCGATGGCCTCGGCCACGCCGCGCCGTCCGCGATGACAAATCGTCCTGGTTACGGATTTCGTTCGCCGCCACACACACAGCGCAGCGCAGCACAGCCACCCATACAATCGGGGGCGATATTGCGACTGGCGGAAGACAAACGACGCGCAATATCCTTCGTCGAGCGGGCGAAAGAGAGATGAAGCTCATAACTTTTAACACCTTCATTTCTCAAACGCCGCCGCTCGTCGCCGCAATATGTCGGCGTTGCTGCGACCGACCGACTGCAGATGACATCCACTCGGGCGCGGAGTGCAGCGCGCAGCCAATGTAATATATTACACGCATCAAAACGCTGCGATTTTTCCCATTCAATGTTATTGTTGCTAAAGTCTATTGTTTATGTTCGCAGGGCGAGCCGTAATCATTTACTTCCGTTGACGTAAGAGTTTTAAAGCCGCGTTTTATCCCCAACCGAGCGTTTATACGTAAGCCCAGCGACGAAGTGCTGACGACGACGGCGTCTTAGTCGTCTGCATCTTGCGGCGGGGCTGCTCTATGGGCCATTAGCAAATGATATAAGTGACAGCTTCCATAACGCGGCGTAACGCAGATCTGAGTGGAAAGCGAGCAGTCACGTGTGAGGGATCAGTGTCACTTCGTCATCCATCACCCGCCAACGCAGCCAGCCGGCAGCGCGTCGGATGAAAATGAGAGGGATGAGAGGTCGACGCGTCGGATTAAACTAGTTAAGTTACGACGTGGGAGAAGATGTGAACGACGAAACGAGAAAGGGAGGAAGATAGACAATGTGGAATTCTAATTTGAAATCAATATCGGTTAGAAATAAGTAAGTAATGTGTTTTTCACGTGACACGTGGCGCATAAAATTACACTGTTTAATATGTAGCTATGTGCACAGATTAATTTTCGTTTTCTGGCCGGGGCTGTTTGACTTTTATGCGCGCGCCGAGGACTTTTCGGTGCCGCAGCGTGTCTGCGTATAAATCAGTCCCGGATATTAACCCCGCGTGTGCAATGTCCACGCGGTGGCGCGCTTGATTTACGCGTCTGGAGAGCGAGGAGCGTTTCGCACCTCAGGGTGTGCGCATATATTGCGTACGATGGGGAGCCGTATGCGCGCCGCCCAGCAATGGCCGCGTATAAAAACGTGTTTATGGCCGACGCCGATAGAATATGCATGCTGCCCCCCTTCCCGCCTCAAACCGCCACCATCACTGGGCTCTCACCCCGCCCACGCAGACCGTCGGAAATAGCCGCCATCAATCACAATTTACGCTACGTGCGCGTTTGACAATCGCGATGTCGCCGGCCATTGGCCACCGCACTCTCTCCGTACGCCCGCTAGCCTCGCGTCGCACGTAATTTGATCACGACGCAACGACATTGAAGTGACAATTATGAAATTACATTACTCATTGAGATGTACGCGAACCGACGGCGTTCCCGGGGACCGTCACTCATAAATCATAACGCCTGTCGGGTCGCTTTAACGGCAGCCCCCAACAGCCGAGCCGCCGCGCCGCCTCCATGCACCACCACAACGCGCTAAAAATACGACGTATTTGTCTTCTTGTTCGCTGACATTTCCTCCAATGGGTGTTCCAGGACCACGATCGCTGAGCCAAAGAACCGAGTGTCTAAAGGTCTTGCAAAAGTTAACAGGTTGACTTATTCACTATAACGGGAGGCTTTATAGAATGCAACCGTTATTTATTTGAAGCACGATTAAAGACTTGGAGATTACGTTATGGACGGTCCCTGTATCTCCCGGATCGCATTATATTTCAGTATGTTGTCTTTCAGCGAAGTCGACGATGTGTCTACGCCATGCGTTGTGTGAGCCGATGGGGGGAAAATGGGCGGCAGCTTCGGATACTACTCCGCTTCATATCTTATGACATATGACACTGTTGTGCTGCCGCCACCGCCACGTCGCATCGGCGTCGTCTCGCTTTTTATTACTACTCAGCTGTGGTGGCACGCCACGCGATATTACAAATAGATGTTCGAAGCGAACGCAACACGTCTGTCCGTGTCCGTGCGCATGCATCCATCTATGAGCGTGTGTATCCCATATATCCATATTGTAATAAGAGGTTCTGCAGCGGCAGCAACAACGATGACAGCGCAGCATTGACTGCTGCGCTGAAATAAGAGCCTTCCTTGACGGAAGGCTCTTATTTCTTCTCTCTTTGATGCGCGCTTGACTGGCTTGAGAGTGACTGACGGACGTATGTACGAGTACATACTTACAACTTGGCTGAAATAAAACATACTTAGACCATGAGAGAGTGACTTTGAGCATTAACCAAAGACATTTATTGTGGGATTTAACGCAATCTACATAGAGAGCGAGTGATAAATGGATGAAAGAGGAAAATAATAAATTCATACCGCCCTCCAGCCTGCCACACGACGGCGGCGCGATATGTTAATGATATAATTATGGTGAAATTGAAACGTCAAAGAGGTCGAGCCCCACGCACGCGATAAGAACGCTCGTAACTCATGCGAATCGCGGCGTCATTACTACCTCGCCGTTTGCCAATTTATAATGAGCTTTGAATTGCCCGCGCCAACCCCACGATCATGCCAGCAACAACGCCGACTCGCGAGGACGACGGTTGATGTGAGGTTCAATTCGCACTTTGCACGCAATCCTCCAGCACCACCATGCCACGTCGGGCAATTGGCTCTCGGTAACCACCCAGCAAATCGACAAAAGCCCCACGTGTCATAAATCCTTCGCGAGGTCATAAACGTCTCGTGTTATCGTTGCTGTATATTTATTTCGTTTTTTACCTTGCATCAGTCAAAAGTAATTAATCTATGCGCCGCGTGCATTTCGCACAAACGGCTAAGAAAAGTGCAGGAGGATGTGTTTTGGACACATTTAGCATATGTTAATATGATGATAAACGTGCGTCGTTTAATCCCGTGCAGCAGCATGAAAAAATATCATTTATGACGGCGGACCTCGCGCGCGGATTTTGATTACGCCCGCGGCAGCCACCGCCTGCGCACGATATGATTTAAGCACGTCCCATCCCGTTCCCGTTTGCACACACGCACGCACGGGGCATGAGTTGTATATTTTCCCGGAGCGCGCGGGCGTCGGCGACGTCGTCCTCCGCGAGCGCAGCGCGCATTCATAAAGATAAATGTAATTTATGCGGCCATAAACTATTGCCCATGGTAATTTCGTGATAGCCACCTGCTATAATTGGTTTGTCATTCGCGACGTTTTCAATAAATCATTCCGCATATTGTCAGGCTGTACATCAAATTTGTTCGGCGGCGCAAGCAGGAGCCCATTTTATTAACGCGCCACGGCCCCGGTTCGGCTATTTATTTAAATTATAGCGCACAGCGCGCGCGGCTGTAATCGATATATGTATATGCGCGCATCGCATGTTTGTACAATTTATATATGTGCATGCCGCCGATATATTACGCAACGTCCAGGGCGCTGAAACAAGTTATTTATAATATTTGTTCGCAGCGAAACGTTTTATGGCCGCAAATTGGTTTTTTGCGCATGTGACGATGAACGTATTGAATATCGTCGTAAATCACGTTGCCGATCAACATACCCGCTGGGCGATGATCCCAAAATATTATTTAACTCACGAGTGAACTTTAAAAATATCAACAGCACAGCACCAACTACCTATAAATCGTGAGAGTAAGAGAAGTGGGCGCCGGTGGTGTAAAAAGCACCCCCGTGCGCGAAAAAAAAATAAATAAAAATACGACGTGCATGGCGGGGGATGGCAACGCGATAACGATAACGCCGCCGCATGTGTTGTATGTGCGGCCACGAAATGACATTTCACTTGGTTTACGACTGCTCGCGGACTCATAATTCACATTAACATTGTAATCTTTTTTTAACCTTTTCCACCACAACACGCGCTCCGGCCGATGATTCACGCATGGCATCAAACACAATAAATGGGTTTTGGACGAAAACAAATTTGGCATTTTTTCCCCCGCCCGACAATGAGAAACTATTAAAAACATGTACATAGATAAAAACTTATTTTTATTTACCTACCTTATATATAAAATATTCTTATTTCGTTGAACAAATAATAATTTTCAAATCATTGTTGTATGAAAATAGTTGGC